>OX090897.1:27084378-27365344 GCA_944319695.1 Tiphia femorata
TCTCTCTCTCTCTCTCTCTTTTCTCTCTTAATACAATCCACGAGAGCTCTGTATTCGCAAAATGCATCGACGCTTTCATCGCTTACTGAATCGCGGATTTTTCTTCCATTTATGGACTCTCCAATTGTTTCGATATCGCGACTCCATTTCGCACACTCTTCAATTCTGTTTCACTTTTCTTTCTGGAGTGTGAGTAAAATGAATGCGATACCCTAGAAAATGTGAGAAAAGAACGACAAGCGATTGATTTTCATTAAAATAAAATGTCCACTGCAGAACAGTGTTCTGTGTGCTTTTTTTTATACATTTGCCTTTGTTCCGAATGATTCATTGTCCAATGATCCATAGAAAAAGGTTGCTCTTACCTAAATTAAATTTGGATTATTTCACTCATTAATCGGTGTTATAATTCTAGTCTAGTGTGAAAATTTGGCATTTACTATTTAGTTCGGGTGCTTTAGGATTATCGTCTTTCCATTCGATTTGTTTCGCGGAATTTATTAGGCTTTTGATTAATTTGTTCACGGTAAAGAGGAACAACGTT
Source organism: Tiphia femorata (assembly GCA_944319695.1). NCBI lineage: Eukaryota > Metazoa > Arthropoda > Insecta > Hymenoptera > Tiphiidae > Tiphia > Tiphia femorata. The sequence goes on from OX090897.1 coordinate 27,084,923, forward strand.
AACATAATATTCTAGGAACTACAACGAACGGGGAAATGATCAGCTGATTGTGTCTATTGCGAAGATCATCTTGATCTTGAGGAGCAGCCTAATGATAATCCACTCACGTGCACGCGTTTAGCATACATAATTAATTCGAGGCGCTGTAGGCTTGTCCTATCTCGGTTTATTATAACTGTTACAAGATTTTAAATTTTCAATTAATCATTTCTCGTCTAAAAGAAAAAGATAGACTTCATTATACTTCCTTCCACGGACTATTTCAACAATAATCATTTTGATCTTGAGAAATGTCCTAATGATAATCTACTCACACGCATGCCCTTAGCATGTATAATTCGTTGGACTGGCTGTTGGCTTGTCCTAACTCGATTTATTATAACTGTTACAAGATTTTAAACTATCAATTAATAACTTCTCTTCCAAAGAAAATTCAGTTAATTCTAATTCCGTCTACAGACTTCTGTGACAATGATCATTTTAATCTGGAGAAACGTCCTAACGATAATCCACTCACGTGCACGCGCTTAGCATGTATAATTCATTGGACTCGCTGTAGGCTTGTCCTATCTCGGTTTGTTTTAGGTCGCGCAGTATCTTAGGCTTGTAACGGGCCGTTTACGCTCATTCGAGGACTATTGCGAATCGCCCTAGGCCGCTCACATTTGCGTTAAGCGCCACAACAGCTATCCTACTATCCCATCCCTTTCACTTCACCCCCTCGAACCTATCTTCTCCAATTTCGCATTATGTCAGACTGTTCCATTACGTTTCGCTCCGGCACGCCCTTTGCCGGATCCTCTACCAGACTTTGCTCCGTGGTTTTCGAACCTCGCTTCACTATTATTATTATCATTATTATTGTTGATGTCTCGGTGTGTTTCTCTTTATTCTCTATTATTACTCTATTATTACTCTGTATTATATCCATTACCTGCATTTGACAAGTACACTCCTCTCCAGAAACAACATTAGCCTTTGTCGTTTGAGCTTGTAACGCTTTATCTAAATCGGCTCATTTGCTCGAAGCTTAGAAGCTTCCACTTTAGTGAAAGTTGTAATGTACGTTGGTAAAAGGACATTTGCGATTTATTTTCGCACACTAAATTATAGTTCTGGTTATTAGTGGTTTTTTATAGTCGGTACTTCTCTCTTTTTCTTTTACGCCCGCGCGCGCGCGTGTGTGTAACTGTTACGAATCTTCAAGTGTTTTGTTTATATAAAGCGAATTTGAGCGACGGTTTTGCAAAAAATAACTAGGGGGTAGATCCCCCTGCGCTTTCGCTTCACCCAAGCGCCATACCCCCTGAGATTAACGGGTGCTCGCGCTTCGCGCTCGCCCACAAAATGTAGCATTTCTGCAATACGCGCAAGTGATCCAAACCGGACAATTAAATGCATCTGTACGAAAATTTCACACGTACATCGAGTATATACACCGTTGCAGCGGTGAAACTTTATGCGTGGTTATCTGCAACCGTTCAGAAATTGCGGCAAAGTAAAATCTTTAACCCAGTATTCCGGCGAAACGCTTACGCTGATTCAAACAAAAATTGGCATGTAGTTTAAAAATATATCCATTTGGTGTCACGAAACTTTATGCATGGTCATCTTCAACCGTTTCGAAATTATGGGATTTTCAAACTATAGTTATAAAATAGTGGATTAAAGATTTGAAACTGGCAGCATTTCGAAATGGTTGAAGATGACCATACATGGTGTTTCGTGGCACCAAATGGGTATATATACTTGATGTGCATGCCAAATTTGAATTTGCCGCCATTTTGAAACGGTTGAAAATGGCCATACATAAAGTTTCGTGGCACCAAATGAATATATGTATACTCGATGTACATGCCAAGTTTTGTTCGGATCCGTTCAGCCGTTTGGCCGGAATACTGGACTAATGGATTAAAGAATTTTGCACTATTTCCATTAGTCCAGTATTCCGGCCGAACGGCTGAACGGATCGCAACGAAATTTGGCATGTACTTTGAGTATATATCCATTTGGTGCCAGCAAACATTATGTATCGCTATCTTCAGCCGTTTAGAAATGGCGGCAAAATTAAATTTGAATTACATTTTTTTCAAATTTTGAATCTCCCGCCATTTTGCGTTGGTTCAAGATGGCGGCTCACAAATCTTATTGTCAACTCACAATAGTGTACTTGACTTTTGTGCCAAATTTCGTCCCAATCGGTTCAGCCGTTTTTCCGAAATCGAGGATATACACGGACACACGCACGCACGCATACGAACGGTTTTCACGATGGCGATTACATAAGTCACTCTCTTTACGGTCGTGCCTAAAAATGCAGCCATTCCATGTTACACCACGTGTTCATAATGTGTTCTTTCTTCGTTATTATTATACAGCCCGTTAGTAGAAATTAGTTTAACACACGTTGGCTTGAAGAAACAATCGAGCCAATGATAAGAAGGTGATAAAAGTTTAATATCGTGTCACCTTAATTTCGTCGCAATGTATAGTTTCGTACTAGCAACGGAAAATTGAGAATTGCTAGTGAATTGAATAGTTTGAAACGAGATTTCTGGAATGTTTGCAAAATTCATTTTAATTGCGATTCCTATGCAAATGCCTTAGAAAAATTTGAGTCTTTCTGCCTTTCTGCCTTTCTCATTATCTATTTTCCTTTTCTACCTTCTCTCTCTCTCTCTCTCTCTCTCTCTCTCTTTCTCTGTCTTGCTTTTTTCTCTATCAATTTCGATTCTTCTTCCATTCGATCGAAATACCCCAGCAAAATTCAAATGACGCAGAAGAATATTTCCTTTCTTCCTTTCTCATTATCTACTGTCCTTCTCCACCCCCCCTTTCTCTCTCTGTCTCTCTCTCTCTCTCTGTGTTCCCTCGCCATCTATCCGCTTCCATTCGCCATCCATCCCTTAATTGTGTCCATATCCCTTCATCGTGTCTATCGTTGACCTTCCACCACTTTCTTCTTCTCCTTCTCCCTCGGCCATTTCCCGTCGGCCAGTGCCATCGTCTGTCCGCACTTCCGCTTTCATCCCCCCTCCACCATCCATCCTTTCTTGTTTCTCGATTCCACGCTCGCGAGGCCCAGGCGCATAATTGTTCCCCGTTTGACCCATTTCTCTGTCTTTCACTCTCTTGCGATTTCATTAATTTCCACAATGAGAGTAGAGAGGGTGAGCAGAGCCCCGCTACCTCAGAGCGTCAGTCATCAGGAAAATAATGCAGGGCCCACGGTAATATCGGTTATGAATACTTTTCATTATTGACTTTGGCTTCATTGTTCCGCGTCAGTGGAGTTGACCACTCGTGTCCCTTTCTCCCTTTCACGATGAACGCGTGCGTGTACGCGTGGCCGCGTGTGTCTGTATAGTTTTTCCGGCAAAGAACAGTCGAGAGCACAATGGAAACGCAATTATTGCCGTATAATGTCGCGATTATTCGCGGATTAGAATTGATTCTCCGCCGTTCCGGGGGTGGCTTTCACTACCGATGCTCCCTCGACAAAGTTTCGGCCCATAGAACACGGCTCACATTGTACGGTGTATATTGTGTGGCGAGCGCGAGTCCCATTGTACTGGGTATATTTAGCGTTTGACTTGCCACGGTGTCCTTGATACGCTGTCGCACCGCCAGGGGTGTTGGTCGGAGGAATGGCGAAAATGTGCTTTCCATAATTTCCGTATTTTCCGCTACGCGTTATCGTGCTGTTCTCGTTTCTCTCTATCTCTCTCTAGCTCTTTTCGTGCTGCTACCAGGAACTTCTATCGAAACTTGAGGGGCAGGAGGACTCGCTAGTAACTTGTCCAAATGACCATTTTTATGTGCAAATGCGGAGGTTTACGGGTTTGATTAAATTCGTCGTGGTAGTTGATCATTTCTCACTACGAATTGTACGAAACGAAAGCTTAAACATCGCTGCAACTCGGGAAATATTCATTGAAGGTTGTACTGGCTAGAAATATGGACGTCTTGACCAATAACTGTGTTAGAGAAGGGGTATTTAACGCCAAAGCTAGCAAAAGCCGATTTTTCTACATATATTTCTACAAATATTATTTAAATATTCTATATTGCCCTGGGTTTCGCAAATTAAAGTAGATAATAGACGTGCGGACACGAGTTAACCCCGGCCAACGTTTGGCCATGGAAACACGCGTTAACTCGTGATCGGTCAACAATGTGTTAACAAGGTAAATCCCCATATGGAAAAAAGCTTCGATACGTTCAGTGTTAAGTTTTTGTCGCACGAAGAGCAGGCTGGAAAATCTTGAGTAAGAGATGCACACGATTACTTTCTTTTAGTTCGTATACAGGGTGGGTCACCACATTTTGCCATCTAGGTTTACGTCATTATTATTGCGCATAGCAAACAATGTTTCAGATGAAGTCGAATGGTTTTGAGGGGGGCACATTCTGATGGTACATTTTCTTTGTAGGTGGACGTGTGAAGGACATACATATAAAGATCATTAATGTTTCTTTTAAATGGAATCATATATTTTTTATTGCATCAGCTGATGCTTTATTACATCAGCTGAATGTAAATAGACATTACAATTAAAATATCTCCTAAACTAATGATTTTTTTTACACAAATAGATTAATACATTTTTGTAAAGAATATGAAGGAGCATCTGCTGATGCGATAACAAATATATGATTCCATTTAAAAAAAACATTAATGACCTTCATATGTCCTTTACACGTCCACCTAGAAAAAAAATGTACCATCAGAATGTGCCCCTCTCAAAACCATTCAACTTTATCTGAAACATTGTTCGCTATGCGTAATACTAATGACGTAAACCTATAGATGGCGAAATGTGGCGACCCACCCTGTATTTGATCTTTTTCCGCGTTTCTTTTATTCTTATTTTTCCTGGCGGATTTGGATGATATCAATCGAAAATTAAATTCTAGTTTTTGTTCTTCGGTATTAAGTTGATACTTGAAACAGTCGTATGTTTTGGTGATCATGAATTCACGACATGCTCATTATTCGTGTATTTTTTTTGTACACTTACTCAAGGAATATAAGGCGCTTGATAAATATTTGTTCTCTCCCTGTCCCTCCTCCCTCTCTCTGTCATTCGTTCTCTGTATCTGGTATTCTCTCCATCTGTCCGTCCTACTCTTTCATATTCTATCTCTTAACCGCACACATCCATATCGAACTGGAACACGGTAGCCGAGTATCGAGGTGAGCTCATTAACTGCGAAACAACGAGAAGCCTCGAAGTCATGAGAGGACGAGAACGAGAGATGGATGGGTGGATATCTTTTTATTATTATTATCGTCCGGAATGGAAGACTGCCGCGAGGCTGCAAGAAGCAAATGATAGGTAGATATGGATGATAAGAATAATAATATAACGGGCAGTACGCGAGACTGAAGAAAATCATGAGTGAAGCTTTTGTATGTGAATATAAGGTTTGTATTATATAATGTAATGGTTTGAATTAGAAACAACAACTGGAAGGCAGGTAGCAAGATGGTGATTTCCTTAAAAAGTTTGAAGATTTTTCATTTATTCACGCGGTGAGAACTCGATGCCACATTCTTCAGAGACACACGCTTGAGATTGCACGTTTAATCCAGGAGCATACGTAGAAGCTGTATGTACAGAAATTGTAATCTTTGTAGAAATAGAAGAAGGACGCAACATTGATGTTATCCGACAACTATGCAGTCTTGGAGTATGATTCTATGATGAAACTGAAAAATACCTTAGTACTTGACATTTGAATAATGGTATAGAGAAAATAAAGATAGAAGCATAAAAAATGTGAGGATCGACGAAACGTTGCATTGTCTATCGATTTACAAAAAATATGATATTACTCGTCATCCGAACAATGTCATAAACAAAAGAAAACTAGAAGAAGAGGCAAAAGTGAGGATCGGCGAAACGTCCCTTTGTCTATGAGATTTTTCGTAGCGGAGCCAGGGCAGGAAGCGGCAGGGCTTGCGTCCCTGATATGCAAGAAAGGCGCTCGCGTAATAGGGTCAATTGATTTTGGACGTTGAGCGTCGCGGGAATGCGCGCGTGGGTGCATGCGCATCGGACGCGCGCGCTCGCCCGCCATCAGAACAAACTAATAACACGCGATCGACCGCAATTGCAAAACTAATTTTCCCCTATAACTTGCTAATATGCGAAGAAAGGCTCGCGCCAGAGAGCGTCCATCGCGCACGATGGTGCGTCCTTAATTTCGCACCGGCTACCGAATGCAATTAACGTCAGGGACTGGGGTGAGTAAAGCGGGAGTGGAACACGGTGCGTGGAACGAGACGATAGCATTGACATATCCATGCTATATTTATGGCCACCCTCTATCTATAGATCTTCCTTGCTCGTGCGCGCATATATTATGCTCCGATGAAATCCACGATCCCGAGGGTGCCTGTGCCGTGATTGTTCTGTCGAGCAATTGCAAAAGCGTATCGAATAATATTGGCTACCGAGCAAAATTGTCCACGAACTCCAGGAACATAATTTTGTTCCATTGTTTGTAGCTGACGCACAGTGATATTATTATTTTGGCAATCTAGCTGGAAATAATTCTTCTGCCCGACATCATTTTTGTAACACGAGTGTGAATAGTCATTTCATATGTATCTTTTCCTGCTAGACACGAATCCGTTATCCGAATCTGCCTATCGCATCACAATTTTGAGAAAAATGGCGTCGAAGAAATAATATATAATGATTTTGTGGGTTTTCATGGCGTTGTAGTTGAATCAGTATCAAATTTTTTTCTCAATTTCGTCAATGCTACACGAAAGTATAAACTTATAGATTTAACATGCATTTTGTTCCACTTCGATATGATCTTTCGTTTTCGATATACAGTTAAATTTGAAAGCACTAATTGTGCGTAAATTATCAGTGTCCAGGATCATTTTCCTTCGAAGAGTGCGAATAGTCATTTTCCATGTATTTTTGTCCGCTGAACGCGAATCCGCTGCCCAATTTTAAGAAAAACGACTTTGTAGGCGTATTTTCATATTTTCAAATTTTATACAGATTTTTAGTTTATTATATATTATTATATCAAGCCCTCATAATTTTTTTCTACAAACTTGACTCATATACCATGTAAAACTGAAAAAATGTCTTGCCACAATTTGCCTCTTTAAATTTTCTTTTTCAAGTTTCTGAAAAAAAGTCGTTTTTCTTAAAATTGGGCAACGAATTCGTGTTCAGCGGACAAAAATACATGGAAAATGACTGTTCGCACTCTTCGAAAGAAAATGATTCTGGACATGATAATTCACGCACAATTAGTGTTTTTAAATGTAACTGTATATCGAAACCGAAAAATGATTTCGAAATGAAACAAAATGCATTTTAAGGCAAAAACTTAATACTTTTGCGTGGTATTAACGAAATTGACAAAAAAATTTGATGCTGGCACTACAATGCCATAAACACCTCCAAATTCGTAATTTTGTGCCTCTTTCATGCCATTCTTCTTAAAATTGTGACGTAATAGGCCGATTCGAACAACTAATTTATGTTCAACAGGCGAAAATATATCGGAAATGACTATTCACTCGCTTATATCAAAATTTCGTACGCCTGTGTAATTTCGTAATTATTTCCAGCTAGACTGCCAAAATATCACACCGTGTGACGGTGCGACGAGGATGTGACTATGGATATTTGCTTAATAGTAGGTCGGACGAATTTTTTGTTTCAGTAGTAGGTTGGTGAAGTTTGCTTTTGTTTATAAACACGTTTTCTTTTCTTTCCGTGGGCCTAGTGTTCATTTTGCGAGGATAGTTAGATTGATTCAAGAATAGTAAGCTTTTCTGAAATTAATTTTGTTCGATTGTTGAGAAATGGATTTTACATGGAAGATTTTCAAGGAAAACGCCGCGATTTCTTTTCATAAGTCTTCCTTTCAGATTTTGTTCCATAATCGATAGTGCGATGCAATGGAGAATTAACATTGTATGGTAGATTACAATATTTCATACGTACCTACAACCGCGGTAGCGTATCACTGAACTGCCGAATTTTTTTCTCATATGGAAAAATATCACCCGACCGATTATTTGGACATGCGTGATAGTTCTAATGTGAAAAAGAAAAGCAAAAGAATAGGTCAAGGCATGGTACGTGGCGCGAGACACAAGGTTTATTCTTTATTGTTTACTGCCAATTTATTGAGACTGACACCCCAGAAAATGCAGCATACGTCATGTTCATACCATTTGTACGTCATACGCATATGCATACAGCTGGGAGTTGCGTTTTTCTGGGGAGTTCGGCAATAAAGAGCAAACCTACACTTTCTATTCTCGGTAGAAGAATTCAACCTTAGGAATCACGTTCAGCACGTTCAAAATTGCGTAACGAATAGTATTTGTGTATCATGGTCTTATAGAATTACGGGTCAGATAAATGTTCATTGACAAATACTATTAGATCAAATATCAAATGCCTATTATAATTTTTAATAACTAATATTGTTCGATTGTTAGAAGACAATGACATGGAAATTTTAGTTTGGGTCTTATCATTTTGTTGCATTCTACGCGATAGTCCGACGTCAAGAATTACAATGACATGGAAAATGTTGGAGAACAGTATAGTATGCTACTATATGCACATTTTTGAAACGCATAAATATGCATTTGTGAAAATGGTGCAGGAACCGACACCAACTTGCCTGCAACCAATGCGATTTTTCTCGATTGGTAAAGGAATTTAATTACATTGTTTCTAAATGGTTTTGTACAATTGTACAATAATTTGAACAATTGGATCGACACAAAAATTTCTCATATCAATACGTTCAATTCAAAAGCACAATAATGTGCATTCATGGAAATATCATTCTCCATAATCCATGCAATTTTTCTCGGTTGCAAAATTAATTTCATTCCATACTCCCCATACAGTTTTCAACTAAGAAAATAAGTGCATGACCTTTCTTCCTCAATTTTACACATTAGTCCAATAACAATTGGAACGACACAGAAATTTCTCATATCAATACGCGCATTTCGAAAACACACGAATATGCATTCGTGAAAAGATCATTTTCCATGCATTTTTCTTGAAATCGTAAAATAAATTTCCTTCGATTATCTGAAAACGATGCTGTGCCCGATGAATAAAAAGAAAAGCATGCCACGCGCTTCTACGGTTTCGCATCATCCTTCAATACCAAAATTCAGAATCAGAATGACACAGAAATCCATAAATGAGAGCATTTACAAAATAAAAAGAAAATAATACCTCTATCCCAGCAATTTTTCCCCGATTGTAAAACTAATCTCGTTCAATTATTCGGCAATGATTTCGTTCGGCGAGAACGACGAAAGCGCCACAGGGTTTTTTCGATTTTCCACGATACTCCGATGCTGCTGAGAATATGGAGCGCGACATGGAGATTTCTCGTAACGATATGTGCATTTATGAAACGCGTAAATATGCATGCTCGCATTACTGCATTCACGAAAATATCGAAATGGTATTTTGCCCGCGGCATCTGTTCAACGAGCGAATCCAAATGGCCATCATCGAATGGAAATTGCAAAAGTAATTTTCCTCTGGCCTATCCTCGCAAACGTTATGTCGTCGGAAGAAAAAGAGAAGCCTCTTGTATCTCGTCATTAAATGCCATTATTTTACCCTTCAATATCGACTTCGAGCTTTTTGCTAAATTATACTCATAAATGGGGATAAAATAAATAGCATTGACGAAGTGAAACAAGGTGAACAATATTAATTTAATAATTCGAATATTAAATTAATTCTCGAAAATCCACTCGTAACATCGATAGAAATGCTCACGAATATACTTGAACCACAAGGAAATTTATTTACTTCTCATTTATTAATGTCTCACTTTTTACAATAAAACCTTGCGATATAGTGTAAATTCGAAGATGTTCCTCCCGATTTGCTTCTTTCTTCTCGTTCAATCGACCACATTAGTTGTATCTATTTTTAAAATCTGCATCTTGGGAAAGAGTATTTTTAAAAGACATTCTTTAAAATAAGTCTAACTGGTGGAGGATACTTTAATTTCGAAGAGTAGCGCGTACATTAACACGAGTGGACCAGGTGCCGTATATTGGAGGCATTTATTTATAGATCGATGACGGTCCTCGCGCGTTTCTGTATGGACACGAGACACACCACACGCGGCCACACATTACCAAATACATTATTCATGGAGGCGAAACGCGCGCACGCCACAGTCGAAACAAAGCGATGATGCGAGCGCTGCGCAAAATTAATTCCCACTCTGTCTTAACAAAATACAGTGGACCAAACCGCCACCGTTACCGCAATTGGGAAACTAATAATTTCTAATCCAACCCTACCGCACCCTCTCGCCCATTCGCGCAGGGCCGCATTTGTAGTTAAAGTGGCCCTAGGCGTAACGTTATTTTCAGATTTGAAAAGCTCACGTGTCAATTACTTTTTTAAATCAGCTGTAAATAGTAACGCAACCTTTTTTGCTGTTTTAAGAAAGAAGAAAAAAGTCGATAGTCGGAAAACGTTTTTCAAATACCATTTTAAAAAATATATACAATTGTAAAAAGTGCTCGGTGCTTACGCGGGATTTTTTAAAATATGCAATAGACGAAATTAACAATCGCGACTTTTCGTACGTTTGAGCACATCTGCATGACCATGGTTTTAATATATATATATATATATGTATAAAAAAAAATAAAGGGGGGGGGGGGCAATAAAATCTGTTCGATTTTATTCCAAAGCAGCTTGGCTTTTTATGTGTAGAAATGATGTTATGGTAATTTTACGATATTTGTAAAAAGTTGTGCACATCGTTCTAGACCGCTGTGTTATTCCAAAAAGTAACAAATATAATTTGCTCCGCATAGGTTATTATTTATAATTAATTGATTATGTCTCTTCAAAGTATTTTATAAAATCCTCCTTCAAGAGCATTAAAATTCCATACTTCAGACCGAATAGATCACTATTTAAAAGTTACTATTTTATTTAAAAGTAATAAATCTAATATGCAATACTATTATAATTAATCTACAATACCATTTATAATTAATATATCACATCTCTTTACAATTCTCTACACAAAGTCCTTCTCGTTGGAATAATAATATGTTCCAAACTGGATATCAACAAATACATATAACAATCAAAAAGTAACTGTTACATTTAAAACTGAGAAATATAATCTGCAATGTTATTATAATTAATCTACAGTGCCATTAATAATTAGTCTATAAAATCATTTCAAATTAAGCTATCACACCTCTTCGCGATACTTTACACAAAATCCTTCTCATTAGAGTAGTAAAGTTCCAAACTGCAGACCGAATAGATCACGTGGGTCCAAAGTCGCCTAATTCTCACGTGGTAAATCCATCCCTGGCTTCAGCCAATGTTTCCTACTTATTTACGACACCATGGAGGTTATCCATCGTTACCAAACACGCCAGCTTTGGTCCCGGCGGTCCCAAAACCACACCTCTCCTCGCCATTCACCAGTGAACTAATAATAACGCGCGATCGACCGCATGGCAAAACTAATTTTCACTCCCACCCCTAGCCTTCGGCCCCTTGCAGCTTGTATCCCGATATTTTCGACGTATTTATCGAACGCCGATACGCGCGCGTACTGTGTATTATGCACACTTGAAATTGTTTACGTCAGTACGCACGACCAACTTCTCATCCCCTCGTCGAACTGTCGTTACTGGCCAACTCATAATTGCAACGAGGGTAAATCGCGGCGGATGATTGGGGCTAGCTGGAAATTCGTCAATAACAAGTCGCCAGAGAAAGGTTTGTTTTGGGAATTTTTTAGCTACTATTTTACACAAGGTGTTAACCCTCTGAATTCGAGAGATGCCTCTCGGACACCACTTTGTTGCGGCAACTCGGACGGTGACACTGATCACCATTTCGGTTGACGCGATGTTACGGTGAGCGATGACGTTATTTATCTGTGTTTGATTTCTTTTAACCCTTTGCACTGCGTTGTCCCCTCTGAGGGGACAATATGAAAGGGGCCGGGAAAATGCGGAGTGCAAAGGGTTAAAACTGGAAGCGTTGTACAATATACAGGTTGGTCTGTTATAAGTTGACCATAGCAAACATGCACATAGAGCGACTTAAAACAAACACAAAAGTCCTGGACCATTATTCAAAATTCGCAATATTGATCGAGATATTAACTGTTAAAGATCAAAGGAAAAGGCGTTGGTCAAACAGCAGCGGGAGGAACGCTGGAGCCTCTGCGAGCTGTAGGACAGCCCACTTTGCCAACAAACAAATGCAGGACGCGGTAAGGGAAGGATAAGACGCCGCTGTACGGCCGGCTTCTTTTGCGTTATTCTTCCCCTTATCGCGCCACGCATTTGTTTGTTGCTAAACTGGGCCGTCCTACAGCTCGCAGAGGCTCCCGCGTTCCTCCCGCTACTGTTTCGACCAACGCCCTTTCCTTTGATCTTTAACAGTTAATATCTCGATCAATATTGCGAATTTTGAATAATGGTCCAGGACTTTTGTACTTGTTTTAAGCCGCTCTATGGACATATTTGCTATGGTAAACTTATAATGGACCACCCTGTATACAGGGTGTTTGACATAAGATGTCCAACCCGAAAGTTGGAGATAGATTGGGCAAAACCGAGAAGAAAAGTCATATACCATAATGCAAAATTCGCAATAGTTATCAAGATATTAATAAAAACGCGTGAGCCAATGAGCGGAGTCGGTGAATGGCGATGGACAAGAGGCGCGCGGTGAGAGCTCTTGTCTACCGTTCACCGACTCCGCTCATTGGCTCACGCGTTTTTATTAATATCTTGATAACTATTGCGAATTTTGCATTATGGTATATGACTTTTCTTCTCGGTTTTACCCAATCTATCTCCAACTTTCGGGTTGGACATCTTATGTCAAACACCCTGTATAACCTTCCCAAGAATAAAATGATATATTTTGGCAATTTTATTAGGCACGACCGTAAAGGGAGTGACTTATGCAATCGCCATCGCGAAAACCATTCGTGTGTGTGTGTCCGCGTATGTCCTTGATTTCGGATATAAAACGGAAAAACGGCTTAACCGATCGGGACGAAATTTGGCACAAAAATCAAGTACACTACTGTGAATTGACAGTAAGGTTTGTGAGCCGCCATCTTGAACGAACACAGAATGGCGGCAAATTCAAATTTTTTATCCACTATTCCAGCAAAACGGTTGAACGGATTCGGACAAAATTTGCCATGTACATCAAGTATATACCCATTTGGTGCCACGAAACATTGTGTATGGTCATCTTCAACCATTTCGAAATGGTGCACGGAGAAAGCACTACAGATGTTACTTGCCTAACTATGGTTGCCACAACAAAATGTGAATGTTATTTTTCGCTTATGCATATACATTGGTTACAGGAACCATAATACTCTGGTTGTGACTTGTACGGTTGCTACAACCTTAGTAATGGTAGCCGAGATACAGATATTGCAACCGCATGATACTAATAAGATATCTATAAGCTTACAGATATAACAACCGTGTGATATTGATAATACATCAATTAGACTTGAAAAATAATATTGATAAAATATATTTATATGTATTGGATCTATACATAATTTCGTAACGAAAATTGAGTACATTCCTATCGAAATTTCGCTACGGAATTATGCATATACCCAATATATGTGTATACATATTTGCCAGTTTCAAATATTTAAGCCACTATTTTATAATTATAGAAAGGTTGAAACGGTTAAAGATGACCATGCATAAAGTTTCGTGGCATACTCGACGCGTGTATACTCGATGTACATGTCAAATTTTGGTTCGGATGCATTTAATTGTCCGGTTTTGATCACTTCCGTCTATTGCAGAAATGCTGCATTTCGCGGGCGAGCGCGAAGCACGAGCACCTGACGATCTCAGGGGGTATATGGCGCTTAAGCGAAGCGAAAGCGCAGAGGACTCTGTCCCATAGTTTAATATCTCAATACTTGAATTTTCCACAATTTCGAAACCTTTTGAAATTCGTAGGCGAGTGCGAAGCGCGAGCAAAGGCGATCTTGAGGGGGTTGGCGCTTGAGCGAAGCGAAAGCGCAGGGGGCTCCGCCCCCTAGTTAAATGTATTTATCGAACACCAGCACGCGCACGCGCCGTGTATTATACACACTTGAAATTGTTTGTATCGGAACGCTTTACATTCTAAATCGATCATATTGTATGATTTATATCTCAGTATAATTTTTCAATCCGCTGCGTGCCCGAATAGGACATTGAGCACTGGCTGTGCAGTAAAATACGAGCACTGTCTTCTATCCTCTGCCATTTTGTTCTATTTTCCTTTGCTCTCTTCTTCCTTCGCAAGTCTCTCTATAAATTCGTATTTTCCTCCATTCTCTCTTCCCGTCTCTCTTCACTTTCTCTATGCGTGCTTTACATTTCAACTCGACGACATTATATGTTTTATATCCCAATATAATTTTTCAATCTGCTGCGTTTCCGAATAGGACATCGAGTTCAAGGTGTACGATAAAATACGACCACTGCTTCTATTCTCTGCCATTGTATTCTACTCTTCTCTGCAAGTCTCTCTATAAATTCATATTTTCCCACATTCCTCCACCCCCCCCTCTCTCTCTCTCTCTCTCTCTCTCTCTCTCTCTCTCTCTCACCTCTTTCTCTATGTACGCTTTACATTTTAAATCTCGACATAATTTTTCACTTTACTGCATTCGTGAATACGACATCAAGTTCTGACTGTACGATGAAATACGAGCACTGTCTTCTGCCATTTTATTCCACTCTTCTCTACCTTCCTCTTCCTTCACAAGTTTCTCTATAAATTCATATGTTCCTGCATCCTCTTTCTCTCACTTTCTATCAGCTTCTGGGCGGTGGGTAATGGCCTCCTGATGAATGGCGACAAAACCGGGGCAATGGTTATATCATCTGCGCGTTTTGCGAAACACTTCGATTTGGCTATGTTGAGTAAAGTTAAACTTGGTGAGCACGACATTCCTTATTCGGACAAAATCACGCTTCTTGGTGTTACTATCTTCTCGACTGTACCCTCGGCAGTACATACTACGTAGGTAGCTGGGAGGGGTGATAAACAATTGTACCAGCTAAAATAAGAATTTAAGTATCTTTTACCAATTTGGTTGAGGGCTACACTGGTACACTCTCTTCTCCTTCCTCATCTGGACTATTGCTTGGTTGATCACGTTTGTCGTCACTAATGGAGCAAACCAGAAAACTGCAACTGGTGCAGAATTCGGTGATGAGATTTGTTGGTAAAACATTGTCTTAACTTACATCTCACCCGTTTTGTTTTAATTCATATACATCGTTAGGGCGTATACTAAGGAGTAATGTGCAAACATAATTAAGTACAACCCTATTTTTTCGGCTGAGTCATACAAATTTAGACATGACCGTTTCTCTCCATATTTTTCTCTCTATCTCTCGAAAAATTCAACTGTAAAAAAATGATGTGCAAAGTAGATGTTATTAAACAATACCTAAAGAACCAAAACAAATTTGTAGGCGAACACCTTCTTTTCTGATCGTGGCCCCAATTGTTTTCAGAAAAATAGCCATTTTTCACCTCTGTTAAGCTAGCACCCCCACCATCACCAACAGAATTTTCATTAGTATAGGATTTTTATACTATTTTATTACTACTTTATTGCCGCAATCCCAATTTTATTACCCAAACGGTTTAGCAGGAAAATCGATTTTTCTGTGGGGGTGCTAGTTTAACATTAAGCTAGCACCCCCACTTATGAAAAACAGGGTACCCGTGAAAATTTTTTAAATCCGCTTGCGCCTGATTTTTTTTATACTATTTAACTACTTTTAGAAAATCCTACTCCCGATTTCGTAGCTCGAAAATTTATATTCGAAAATCGAAAAAAACGAAAGTGACCGTGGGCACGACAAGAGTAAAGTACCAGAAATAATTAAGTTACCGAGCTCGTTTTGGTCTTAAATTACTTCTTAAATTTATTACTCTTACAATACCAACTCTCGATTTTATTACCCCGCGATTTATGTTGGAAAATCGAAAAAAACGAAAGTGACCGTGGGCACGACAAGAATAAAGTATCAGAAATAATTATGTGACCGAGCTCGTTTTGGTCTTAAATTACTTCTTAAATTTATTACTCTTAGAATACCAACTCTCGATTTTATTACCCCGCGATTTATGTTCGAAAATCGAAATTGAAAGCTAGCACCCCCACGCTTGAAAAACAGGGTTCCCGTGAAAATTTTTGAAATCGGTTTAAACCTGATTTTTTTACTATTTTATTACCCTTAGAAAAGCCAACTCTCGATTTTATTACCCCGCGATTTATGTTCGAAAATCGAAAAAAACGAAAATGACCGTTGGGCGTGACGAGAGTGAAGTACCAGAAATAATTAAGTCACCGAGCTCGTTTTGGTCTTAAATTGCTTCTCGAATTTATTACTCTTAGAAAATCCAACTTTCGATTTCGTAGCTCGAAAATTTATGTCAGAAAATTAAACTGAAACATTGTCTTCTGTGCCACATGATCAGGGCCGTCTTTAGTTATGTGGTGGCCCCTAGCACATTTGGTTTTGGGGGCCTCTTCACGAAAGTTACTGGTACTTCTCAACTCAATCAATGAACGGTTATTTCCCTTACACCACTGTTCATTATTGTACTAAAAATTGTAAGAAATTGAAGGATTTCATGATATATAACTCTCCTTTGGCGTTACCCCGAACTAACGACGTGTACGTACAGAGTGTTTATGTAGCTCCTTATTTATTTTTAGGCACAACCGTAAAGGGAGTGACTTATGCTATCGACATCGCCAAAACTGTTCGTATGTATGTGCAATAGTGTGTATCGGGCCTTAATAACAAGAACAATTTCGAAACAATTGCGAAGTCTAAAATGATGATCGGTGGACGTAGGTACCTTTTACTCTTACAAAGTCCCAAAGCAGTGGAATGCTTTAAGAAAATGAGATAGATAAAAATTGACAGTTGCTCGTGATCGCAATTCGGATTCGAATCGAGACCGACGCTCTAACAGCACAAATGTTCGAAAGACGTTCAGAGAATATCCATAGAATATTATAACATTATATGGGTATTTTATATCTATGTATAGATTCTTTGAACGTCTTCTAAACATTTGTGTTGTTAAATGAAGAAAAGAAGATACCGTGTAGGCCAGAAAGAAGTAATTAAACTATGAAGGGTTTGGTAAATATATTTTTCATTTGGTAGATAAATCGCGGGGTAATAAAATCGAGAGTTGGCTTTTCTAAGGGTAATAAAATAGTAAAAAAATCAGGTTTAAACCGATTTCAAAAATTTTCACGGGAACCCTGTTTTTCAAGCGTGGGGGTGCTAGCTTTCAATTTCGATTTTCGAACATAAATCGCGGGGTAATAAAATCGAGAGTTGGTATTCTAAGAGTAATAAATTTAGGAAATAATTTAAGACCAAAACGAGCTCGGTAACTTAATTATTTCTGGTACTTTACTCTCGTCGTACCCACGGTCACTTTCGTTTTTTTCAATTTTCGAACTACGAAATCGGGAGTTGGATTTTCTAAGAGTAATTAAATAGTATAAAAATCAGGCGCAAGCGGATTTAAAAAATTTTCACGGGAACCCTGTTTTTCATAATTGGGGGTTTTAACTGTTAAAATCGAAAAAGAAAAAATCGATTTTCCTGCTAAACCGTTTGGGCAATAAAATCGGGATTGCGGTAATAAAATAGTAATAAAATAGTATAAAAATCCCATACTAATGAAAATTCCGTTGCCGATGGTGGGGGTGCTAGCTTAACATAGGTCCATTTTTCCGGATTTAATTGCTTGCAACATTTGCAAAACTATTCTCTCCTGCATAAAAACTACCAACACATATTCAGTAACTAGTTTGGAAGCTTAGATGTAAAAAAATTCAATTTCAAAAGCCTTATTGACCGAAATATATTGGAAGAAGGGAAGAAAACGCATTGTATCGTATATGATACATTGCCATTGAAAGGATTAAGTGACTACAGTATTATAAGGGCAAATTTTCTAAGTGCCTTTAGACACCGACAGTAGCCAAAGGCTTAAAGCTAGTAGCCTGAAAGAGAATAAAGTTATTCGCCCACCGGCGCGGCGCCGCGGCGGACAGTAGGACAAACTACTGCTCATTCTTGTGTCAAAATCAAAAATCTCTTGATAGAAATAAGATAGAGACATGAATCCTTTTCGAGGTTATAGCTAAGATGTTGCAGAATAAGACAAAAATCGGGAGAAAGCATCGAAAACAAGATATAACCTCGAAAATTGCTGTCAAAAATGACATTTTCGTCAAACATTGCGGTTGTTTCATTATAAAATGGAACTGAATCCCTTTTTTAATTTTCTACAAAAGTGGTTTTATAGATTTTGACCCGCTGAATTCAAATCTCACCGCAAAAGTTGTGTAGCCTTTCAGGATTTGGCGGAAAATGCGGTTTAAAATGCAGATTTTGAAACTCGTGTTTTTTCAAGTTTACATGCATTAATAACACTGTTTTAAATATATACATTGTATTTATTCACAAATAGTATAAGAATTAATAAGAAAAAATATTTTATAAATATGGATAATCGAAAATATAAAAATATTACGTGTAACAGTCGTTACTACCGATTGCTTTGGTAACCTGGCAGGAAACAATTTTCAATTAAATGAAAATTTGTTCATACTTACATGCCGATTTTTGCAGGACCTAACGTAAGTATTTACTTTTATTAATTACCTTATCTGTCCTCAACAAATCTGTTGATTTGTGGTTGCACATTTTTCATTTTACAAAAACCTTCTTCGATCTTTTATATTCACGATCTCAGTCGATGATGGGCTAGCTACACATCTCGATTGAACATATTAAGGATCCTATATTTTGCTTCTATGCATTTCTATAATTTATGCCATACTCTATTTGTACGACCTGACGAGAGAGAATTGGCCGGCTACACTATGTCGTTACCATGTTTTAACTATGTATGGTATTGTTAAGTCTACAAAAGTGAATACTCTCTGGTAACAACATAGTATAACTAGCCAATTTTAGACGCCAGCCCTTCAGGATTTAGCGGAAAATGCGGTTTAAAATCCAATTTGTGAATCTCATGTTTTTCAAGTTTACATGCATAACATTGTTTTAAATTAATATATTGTATCTTTATTTGTATAAAAAATATTTAAATACGAATGTGTATACAGGGTGTCCCAGACCACCCATACAATCTCTCGTGGGGACGTAGAGCGGCTTAATATAAACACAAAAGTCCTGGACCATTATTCAATATTCGCAATATTTATCGAGTTATTAATTGTTAAAGATCAAAGGAAAGGGCGTCCGCCAAAATAGTAGCGGGGGGAGCGCTCGCTGGTGCCTCTGCGAGCTGTAGGACTGGACCAGTTTACCCAAAAACAAACGCGGGACGCGGTAAGGGGAAGGCTAAGACACCGCTGCACGGCCGGCTTCTTTTTCGTTATTCTTCCCCTTACCGCACCCTGCATTTGTTTGTGGGTAAACTGGGCCGTCCTACAGCTCGCAGAGGCTCCATCGCTTCTCCCGCTGCTATTTTGGCGGACGCCCTTTCCTTTGATCTTTAACAATTAATAACTCAATAAATATTGCGCTTATCGCAAAACGGTACAGGACTTTTATGTTCAGCGCAAGCCGCTCTATGTCCCCACGAGAGATTGTATGGGTGGTCTGGGACACCCTGTATATGTATAAATAATAATATTACACGATGTTTTACCCGACATGGACATGTTGCTTTGCATCACTATTATAATCCGTAGCGAAAAACATTTTAGATAGAACTTGAAGGTTCTGGTTTTGAGGAGCGCATATTCCCCTGAACGTGATGTAAAAGTCAACTTTGTCTTTGTAATTGGAATCATATATTTTTGCATACTTTACATAGTGCAAACTGACATTCTCTACAAGAAAGTATTGAGCCAAGTATGTCGAGAGATGATTAGTTTAGGAGGTATCTGAATTAAAATATTCAATAGAGTATGAAGTACACCAAACAATAGAAACTATTTGGCCAAAAACCTACAAAGATGTTATTTTTGACAGCAATTTTCTAGGTTAAATCTTGTTTCCGATGCTTTCTCCTCCTTTTTTCCGTTATTCTGCAACATCTTAGCTATAACCTCGAAAAAGATTCATGTCCCTATCTTATTTTTATCAAGAGATTTGTGATTTTGACAAAAGAATGAGCAGTTCGTCCCACTGTGCGGCGTCGCCAGGACGCTCGAGTGAACCGCCGCGTCCTTAATTTGGAGCGCGAAAGGAAAGCTTAACGTCGAAACGCGAGCAAAGATACCCACGGAAAATATTCGAGCCGCTGCATTTTCGTTCTCCATCTCTTTTCATTCGACGATCACCACGGGAAATCGCCTCTTTCGACCCGCCGTGATTCTCACCAACGATTCCATTTCGATGCGAAACGATGCCTCGTTTGTCGCACGTCCGGGGTTTCGCTTGGGCACGTGGCACGACTGTCGCTCGCGTTTCGTCGAAGGTTCGAGGCATTCTGCCATGGCGGCTGGAGTACGCTCACAAATTGGAAATATATTTTATAGTTTGTGTCGGTGGAGCTCGCTCGCTCGCCGGTCAATCGATTTACACGCATCACACTCTTCTCGACGTACCTTCACGATTATAGTAGATGGAGGTGGTTCGACTATGCGAAGAATCGTGGAATTCGAGATCGAGATGTGGCCGAGATTCGTCGAATCGATTTTGCCGTTGGCATCGCTCGAGTCTCGTACGAGATTTTCATATTGCGCATTGAATATTTTGTAGAATGGTTTTTCCCAGTGTGATCGTTACTTGTATATTTTGAGTAATGAAGGGATAATTACGGCGTGTGGGAGATGAATTTCAAATGTGACGAAATATGTCGGTAGCCATGACGAGATTTTTCATCGCGCGGTGCTTCAAATCCCAACTTTTACACAAAAAAAAAAATGATTTTCGCAATTAATAGATCACTCTTAAATAACTTTCACGCTACACCTAACATTCTGCACCCTCATTATCTAAGACTTGCGTGACTTTTATCGCTCCAGAAATGTGAGACGCCAAATTCAACCACCTCCTAACAACCACACTCGACTCTCTTTTGTTTTTCATTACCCCAAGAGTAAATCAGTTTCATGCGAGTCACGACACCGCCACGCAGTGGATCGAGCAATATTAACCCTTTCGGCCCGAGCGGTGACTATAGTCACCCAACGCCCGACGCTCGCTCTGGCCGAGCGGTGACTTAGGTCACCCAACGCCCGACGTTCGCTCTGGCCGAGCGGTGACTATAGTCACCCAACGCCCGACGCTCGCTCTGTCCGAGCGGTGACTTAGGTCACTCGCGACTCTTCATGAGTAGAATATATCTGTTATCTCCATGGTAATCCATCGCAAGCATTTACGTTATTAAATTATATTTTCTAATTGCATTATGTTATAATTTTTTAAGCATTTTTTTTTACGAGCGACTGCACTCCGTCTGCGTAAGATAGCGTGGTATTGTGCGTCTGACGGGCGCTTGCAGTTGTTCCGAAAGTATGGACGCGTGCCGCGGCTGCTCGGTCAGCGGCGACGGCGCGACGCAGAATGCGTCCGTACCGAAAAGGTTAATGTGCAGACAAGGGCCAAAAGATTTTTTTCACGATATATTCATTAACCAAATTTAGGTTGTATATGTGTTACATACTCGGTACCTCATATTTTTATTAAACATTAGGATAGTTAAACGCTCGGATCATGCTCCATGTAGGGCACTCATCGCGAAGGAGACGCGTCAGCATTTAGACATCGCGAGGCGACCCAGCTGAGGAATGCGTCGACTCCTCCAGCATGGGCTCGCACCACATGCCGCGCGCCTCTTGCCTACCTACTTTGGGGCACGGACACCGCACTCCGCGCCTTGCTTAACCACCAAATCATTTACAATAAAAGACTCGCGATTGTAATCAACATTGCCTTTAGAGTTTCAGACATCGTTACGCTGTCACTCTGCTCCGTTCTCTTGCACCGATTCACATTAGAATCTCGGGTAAGGACAAAGTCCCGTACTTTATCGTCAAGCACCGCGCAATAGTCGCTTTGCCACGTAAAATCGGGAAGGGCCCGCGGAATACTTGACTCTCGGTAAACGTAGACCACGAACTGGCTACGTGTAGACTCAACCGCGTAAAACATACTCTAAATCTTTGTCAGCCCACGCAAGAGCCTGGAGCTGTAGTTTGTAAGCGTAACTAAGAATATTAAAATCACGTCGCGAACGCGTAAACGTGTCTCCTCCGTGTTGAGTTAGCTTTAAAGCATAATAACTAGTGTAAATCGCGGAATAGGATTATTCTTCTATCAGAATCGATCGCCCTCAGACTCATTGTACACCTGAGTTGCGATCTCACTTGTATTTATTCAAGTCAATATACGTTTTGATATTTGTTAACCTCAGAATGCTAGTGGAGTCATATGTCATTAGACATTCAAACGCAGGAAGGTGCGCTAACCCAAGCCTTATCCTAGCCTACTCCACTAAATTCCTAATAGGGAAGAATTGAGCTCTACCGCTCGGGTTCAATTTCTTCCTTTAAACAATCCGTTACTGGGACCTTCCATCCTGACAACTCCCTACGTAACATATGTATAATTCTGAGCAACTAGAAATAACCGATTTTGCAAAAAATGTATTCAATGTTCATGTCGAACATCGTTCTGAACCTCATGTGTCACATGGATTTCTTTTCCTGTCATTTTACACATGAAACTTCAAAGCAGTATAGCTCTTCCATATCCAAATATATGGATACCAATTTTTTCCATGTTAGTAACATGGCTTTTCGATATAAAAAAAACGATACTTGTGTAGGACACGTGAACATTAGTGTAAAAAAATGGCGGCCATTCTTTTATATCTAAAAAATCCAATATCATAAGTAAGTTAAAATTTTCATATAAAAAAATGTTTAACAGTGTTCAAGATTCTGTTGATTTTATATGCCTAAGTAAACCTTCTATTTCATCAATCCATTGGTCCCAGCTGCCCGTATAGATGACCATTCATGAAATACAAGAGAATTTCGGAGGGGGGGGGGGGGGGGGCGCGTTAGTTATAACGACGAGAAGCTTCACTGCTTAATTTCGTAATTTTCTCACGTTTTTTAGGCATAAATTGTGCGTGTCTGTGTGTGTCTATCACAGCAGAGAGGGTTCGGAGTCGTTAAATATTACGGGACTGACGAATCGTGAGGTCCTTATGACACACAGACACACACAAGATATACAAAATCTGACCGTGCAGCCTTCTCGAGGTGCATATTGGTTAATACTAATGGCAGCGGTAGCAGCACATTAAAAAAATGGTCGTTAACAATTGTTATTTAAACAATATTGCATACATCAATGATTTAAATTGGTAAAGTAAATGCTTGACGATCATGTATGCATAAGTATTTTGCTTTAGTTATTGTACTTAGTCTCCACAAGTGCGATGTCCGCTCTTTGCCACGTGTCGATCCACTGTGCGGCGTCGCACAGTGTGACAAAAAGCACTTTTTAGGGACAAAATTCTGCCTACACCCTAATTCTGCATGGATTGCAATGAATTTTATTTTTAAATACTCGTGAAGGGTTTAACTTTGAGATCTTACTGCTAAAAATTCGATCAAGGTGGATTAAAAGAGCCCCGATAAAATTTCAAACCCCATAACCCAAATCCTGAATTGTTGGCTGTTATTAGTTGATTGTCATAGAAGAATTCGTGATCGTGTACGCATAAGTATTTTACTTTAGCTGCTGTATTTCGCCTCCACAAGTGCGATACCCGCTCTTTCCCATGTGTCGATCCACTGTGCGCCACCGCGGTGCGTCCAAGTTAGCCAAGTAACGCAAGGGCGTATCCAGCTCAAAGCGGACGGGGGCGCAATTTTCTGAATTTAACCTCTTTGTCGGGGTGGAGTGGTATCCATGGTGCCATGCAATACGACACAATGACATAAGGAAGAACACCATTTATTTAAAAAAAAAAAAAATGTTTAAACAATAGTTTGCGAGGATTAGCTGCAAATTTTTTAATTACAGTTTCTACTAATTGGTCCTTGTTTGAGCGAGCTCGTCCTTTAAGAGCGAGCGATACAGATTGTGAACGATCAAGATCACGGACAATAGAGATTGTGCTAGTAAAAGTCTCTTTGCATATTCATTTACGAATTCTTTTTCTCTCGATCTTCCGTAACAGTTTATTTTACGCGAGTCTTCTTACACACGAAACATCTCAAATCTGTAAAGAACCAAAAACTTCTTGAATTTAAATTTTTTCCACGAAAAGGGGGGGGGGGGGGCAGCTGCCCCTTTGGATACGCCCATGAAGTAACGTATGTGTAGTGTAGTCGAGAACGGGACAACTAAAGTTGGAATGCGTTAACCCAATAGTCACACGTACACCTTCTTTAATTTTCAGTAATTCACTTTCGCGTGAGTCACGACACCGCCACCGCGATGCATCCACGTTAGCCATGTAATCATCCGCGATGCATCCACGTTACGTGTGGTCGAGAACAGGATGACTAAAGTTTGAATGCGTTAACCCAATAATCACATTTGCATCTCCTTTAATGTTCAGTAATGCAACCTTTCAATTTGACGTGTCAAGTTATTTCAATAACCATGACAAGATTTTTCATTATCCAGTGCTTCAAATCCCAACTTTTACACAAACAAAAACGATTTTCTCAATTTTCTCGAGTGTCAATTTAGGCCGTAAAATCGCGATTTTGAATGTTGCTATTCCCGAAAACTAGAGCATATGGCGCTCTATCTATGATATACAGGGTGTTCCAGACCACCCATACAATCTCTCGTGGGGACGTAGAGCGGCTTAATATAAACACAAAAGTCCTGGACCATTGTTCAATATTCGCAATATTTATCGAGTTATTAATTGTTAAAGATCAAAGGAAAGGGCGTCCGCCAAAATAGTAGCGGGGGGAGCGCTGGTGCCTCTGCGAGCTGTAGGACGGTCCAGTTTACCCAAAAACAAATGCGGGACGCAGTAAGGGGAAGAAGGCTAAGACACCGCTGTACGGCTGGCTTCTTCTTCGTTATTCGTTATAAACAAATGCGGGGCGCGTTGAGGGGAAGGATAAGACGTCGCTGCACGGCCGGCTTCTTTTGCGTTATTCTTCCCCTTACCGCGCCCCGCATTTGTTTGTAGGCAAACTGAGCCGTCCTACAGCTCGCAGAGGCTCTAGCGCTCCTCCCGCTGCCATTTTGGCGGACGCCCTTTCCTTTGATCTTTAACAATTAATAACTCGAAAACTATTGCGTTTATCGCAAAACGGTACAGAACTTTTGTGTTCAGCGGAAGCCGCTCTATGTCTCCTCTCCTTCCGCGTCAGTTGGTCTGGGACACCCTGTATACATAGTAGGTGGAAAACTTTAAAATCGTTTTTCTCAAAAACCGAGAGCCGTTGAGGAAAATCTCTTTACCCTTGGGGCCGGGAGCGATCCGTATACAATATATTTGTTAGCGATGAAGATTCTTTATTAACCCATTTGCATCATAAGCTCATATATGCGCGGTATTTGCCTGGGCCCTATTACCGATGCGCGAATGTTTGGTGATACGGACCAGTTTTCCACTTTTCCAAATGATGCAAATGGGTTAACGGATCCGATGGTCCCCTTCTAACAATAAGAGTAAATCACTTTCGCGCGAGTCACGACACCGCCGCTAGGGCGCATCCACGTTAGCCAAGTAACGTATGTACGTTCGAAAACACAGCAGGAGGAACATTCTCTAAGAGATAGCCCGGCGAAGATAATTCACCGGGCGTATAACGTTCCGTGACACGAAAGCCCTACCTTACATTACCCACCCCGGTGCGGCCTCGTGGCCGTAAATAACAATAAACAAAAACTGCTTAAAGTAGAAAATTACTTTAGCTTCTCGTGTTCTAGGGCAGCCCTTCAGTCCTTCGCCGCGGCCGTCTCCCAGCGTGTCGTTGTTTATGCGAAAATGTGCGGCCTAGCCGGAAGTACGGGTTAGGCTTGGTTTAAGAGGGCTGTAGAAGATACGAAGGCTCTTTTACCTGAAAGCGCATTTAGCGCCTGGCGCACCTTTTCCATTTCTCGTCCAACCCGAGTCGACGAGCCCGTGGAATATGCATTTTGCAAATTTCCTTTAATTTATGTGTACTTCTGTTACTCGTCCGTGCATAGTGCATAGTAGAATTGGATGCGCTCGCCTAGTCTGCATCGTTGAATACTTCAAACTGGCTACGACACGTCGTTCGATAATCTTATCTCGGTTTAGGATAATTGGGATTAAGTTTGGCTGCATTTTTATATTATTAATGTTCCTTCGTTTGTGGCATTGATAAGATCGTTGTTATTTCATCATTTGGGGTGGGACTGTTTATTCGATTGTTTCATATTGGTCGAGGATTGTTAGGATTAAGGTGATTTGATTTTGGTCTTTTTCTTTTGGAAGATGCAAGTACTACACCTCTTTTGTATCTCGTGAACGTTTTATTCGTCGATAAAAAGCTCCGTATTGAAAAACACATTAAACGATAAGCAGACTCTGGAAGAAATTTTCTTCTTTGAAAAATTCACATCTCTTTTCACGCAAACATCTCTCATTCGTCTATAAGAAGCTCTGAATTCAAAAACACATTAAACGACAAAGCTAATCCCGAAGAAATAGGTTTCCTCTGAAAAATCCACATCTCTTTTCACAGAAAGGTCTCATTCGTCGATAAGGTGTCGATGAGCTTTAATGGCGTCGCTAATCTCGCGCTTCGGTGAAATAAAATTCTTCCCATTGACAGCTAGCTGCACGTGATCGATCAAATGTAGCCCAGAGGCTGAGCGAGTGCTTGGAGCCGAGCCTGCAGCTCGGATTATCATAATTGCATCTTCTTCGATGCCGGGGATCGAAAACGTTCATATTAACGGGATGAAGTTAATGACATCGTTTTATCCGAAATTGGTGGGTGGGCCGAAAGGTCGGTGGGAGATTTCAATGAGGTGGAAATTTCCACGAGATTACGAGATGCGTCCACGAAAAAAATTAGCGGCTTTGCGCAAGAGCACGAGGACGTTCCGTGGCGCGCAAAATTGGCAAACATTTGGGCAATTTTTCACGGTTTTTGGCGAGAAATTTACCCACGCGCGAAAAAACGAGACTGCTTCACCGGCACCGCGCGCGCGCGCGCGCGCGCGTTAGTGTGGCTATAATAACGTTGGAGATGTTACTTCGCCAAATTGATCCGTGGTAATTGAGGTCCTTTTTTCATCTGTTTTCTGAAAATTGTCGTTTGGGTTATGGAAGTTATTATTCATCGAATGGATCAAATAGTTTGTTTTCTTCTTGACAATTAAAGCGATAGGCTTATGTGCCCATTTTCCATAAATCGTCTAAATCGACTCAGGCATGTGTTATGTACATAACATAGTAAGCTCCTTCTCTAATGTTTACATTACATAGGTAATGCCAAACATTACATCGCCGAGCGACTTCCAAGATTCACGCACCGGCGCGTAGTAGTTTTTCTTTTTAATGGTGACCTACCGAAGGAACACAGGAAAGTCAAGAAAAAATCAAAATGACTTTATTTTGACTGAAAATGGTCACGTATTTTTCGTATGACGAAAAAATGACTCCAGCATATCGTCAACATATTATGCTACTCTGTGACGAAAAGATGACTTTAGGCTGACTTCTCAAAATCAATATCGTTGACGTTTTCTGCGGGCGGTAAAAAGTTCTTATAATAATTACTATTCACAAATGTATGTATCCGCAATGTCATCGATGCACATATGGATCAGTTAATACATATATGTATAATTTGCCGCGTGTTTGTTAAGCTGCCTTCCCCTCGTGTTCTATCCCTCTTTTACCACGGAGTGGGAGAGAAGGCCTCACTCTTGCTATATCTCTGTCCTTCAATGTAGTCTTCAACGCGGCCATAAGGAGGCGCAGTCTATGAGTATAAGTTAGAGACCCTATAATAAGAGTCTGGACACAAGCGAAGTGGGCAAATTCGGCGAGAGAGAAAGATATATTCACTATCTTTTTCTCTCTTCAACCCTAACTTTTCTGGCGCGTTCACGGCGTTCACGCATAACCTATAATAGAGTAATGGTCGTATTCATAGTCGTTCCTTATCAAGGATGAAGGAAGCCTCCACGAAGGCTCAAGGAAGCTCGTGATCACCCTTGAAGTAAAGAAGCCAATGAAGGCTGCTTGTTCGGTCAAGGAAGGTTTATGAAATGTGGAATAAGGAACAAGGGATCCTTATTCCTCAAGGAACGACTATGAATACGGGTATAAGTATACATATAGGTATGTATACGTAAATAATTTATTTTAAAATGGATGGATGTGCAGCACAGTTTTGCAACAATTCCTCAGCCAAAGGATATATCATGAAAACATTCCCTAAATACCCCGTACGTCGAGCTTTATGGGCACAAAATATTTTAATTTTAATTTGTTTAGTAATAAGACTTATTTAGCAATAACTACTAAAAAAATATTAATTGTAAGAAATGTTTTATGTATATTTTGATATTTTAAGTAAAAAATTACATTCTGTTTCTTTGAAGCGTTTATTTTTTCACATATATTGCTAAAAAATCATTGGTTTTGCTACTAGAAAGGTTAGTGTGATTCAAATATGAGCGCGAATTGCCCACTTTAGAGGACCAATCAAAACTGGAAACCACATGGCCAGACTCTTATTATAGTGTCTCTAGTATAAGTCTATGACAAAAACGCAGTGCATCCTTTTCTACGTGAGCTCTACCCTCACTCCGTCAACGCGCAGTCTAGATATATTATGTCTATGGAGGGAAGATTTTTCCATGGTGAGGGCATCGCGGACCATCCTCGCGTGCGCGTTTCTTCTTGCCCGTTATATTCATTTGTTAATATGGATGCCACAAAACCTGTAAGTATAGCTGCGCGCATTATTATAGTACTTAATTATTATAGTACTACATTATATACATTATTATAGTATTTAATTTGCGCGTTTTTATATTATACATTCTGATAATACATGTACCGGGGGTTCTGTAACTCCGTAACGACAAATATCGCTATCGTTATCCATCGATATCGATGATTATCGCAAAAGGTTATTCGCTAACTATGTAGTAGTCATCGACAAATCTCGATAATCTAAATGGTTACATTCCGACAAACAAAGAATTTACAGAGCTTTATCGCGTAGAGCCGGATTTAATATTTGATCTTGTCGATACATTAGAACCTCGATTCAAATATTAAATCCGGCTGTAGGCGATAAAGTTCAGTAAATTCTTTGTTTGTCAGAATTCTTTGTCGGAATGTAACCATTCTTTGTCGACGACTACTATATAGTTAGCGAATAACCTTTTGCGATAATCATCGATATCGATGGATAACGATAGCGATATTTGTCGTTACGGAGTTATAGAATCCCGGTACTGATTATTACATCTCTGTAGATCATTTTGTTCGTTGAACAGATATTTTTTTGTTTAGGGGAAACTGCTGAGTACACTTAATTCTTTTATACGCCGGTTCAACGATTTTTTTTGCATGTCTAATAGTTTGTTTTACAGTAAATCATGGAAATACATGTTGTCGTATTAAAGTATTTATACAAAATTCTAACCTAATATGAAAAGTTTATTGAATAATGATATATTTCTTTGCAGCTGCTGCTTTACAGAAATTCGGTTAAAAACTTAATTTACAAAAGGCTGAGGATTACATAAAGCGTTGGTTCAGCACGAGTGCTCAGCGAATATTATAAATAACATTAATATTTTTTTATTTTTTATAAATAAAGTTCTATAAGAAATGTATGTAGTTGTTTCACTTTCGTTTTTATTGTACTTTCTACAATCCTTTTTTTGAGCTTTCTAGTAGATGAGTCTCTCACATGAGACTTTTTTTTGACGTCAAGAAACAGTCAAAATTTGAGACGAAAAATTGTCATTTTGACTTTTTTGCCATGACGAGAATATGACGTTACTTTGACGTCAAAATGACGTCATTTTGGCTATTCTGTGTTCCTTGGGTAAAAGCGATATATAAAATATTATAAAGTTAAAGTATAATTATATTTAGGTCAATAAACAAAGAAATACCACGTCCTTTTACGATTTTACCGTATTTATGGAAAAAGGGGACATAAACTAATTTTTTATAATATCATAAAAAAGACAAATATTATCTTCAAATCATGAACTCTATTTTCGCAACGTTTAAAGGACATGTTCTTACACCTTTAAAAAAATTTACTTTTAATTGCATTACTAATCATCATCAAGTAATGCTCGAACTAAAACTTTGATTTAGTTTTATTAGCGTCGATTTTCTCGAAATAGCGCTTTGGCGTGTATGCCCTTTTTCTAATAAATGGCCTCAATTATTTCTGTTCAATAATTCTTTTTTAAGGTTCTTCAAAATCGTATTTTTGTCCGTATAAAAGTTGCTGGTGTATTGTTTTTTTGGTCCATAGTTATGAAAAGTTTTGTTCAGTGTGTGTCTTTTGATATTATTTATGCGCAATGACACGAATATTCGTTCTAGAAATTGACACGTACAAATGGAAGATATTCTCAGCTTTTCTCGAAGATAGCTATTTATGATAGCTTATGTGAGAATGAACTATACATATAAAATTGTACAGCTTGTTTAGACATATAGAATCCTTGCAAAAATTAATTATTTCCTATTGATCATTTTTTTCAAGTCTCTTGAATGTTGTGATTTGTACTACACGAATCATTGACCCATTAAACCTAAAAACGAATCACCATTCGGATTGCTTATGCAAAGTTTTAAAAGATGATATTTCTCGGCAATAACATTTTAAATATCCCTTTTTAAAATGGCTTCGTGCCAAATAACATACGTTTTTCTGAATCGTCGAGAAAGTACTATGTGTTCTACAAAAAGATTAGTTCGCTGAAAAAATGAATGACCACAATCACCATGCAGATTGATTTAAAGAGAATTTCGAAATTTTTATATCCGTTTCAAATAATATCGCAAATAAATTCGCCTTCGGTACCTTCGCCGCAAAGTCTAGAAAGTTGACATTTTTCAATAATAACATTCCAATAAAGGTCCCCATTTCAAATTGTTTCGCGGCAAATAATGGACCTTTTTCTGAATTCTCTAAAAATTGCCATCTGTTCTATAGAAAATCAACCTCCTGAAAAACCGAACGGCCGCAATCACCATGCAGATTGATTTAGAAAAAAATTCCAAAATCCCAGATCCCTCTCAAATAATATCCCAAATCAATTCTCGTTCGATCCCTTCGACGCAGAATTGCGACTTGCTTGGTCCTCTCCCTCTCTTTTTTCTAGTCGTTAAAAAAAAGAAAAACAAAAAAGCAAATGTAGTCTTTCCAATGAAACGAAACTGTGCGAGCGTACCGCGCGTTGGGTTCGCTCGAGTTTCATAGAAATTGCAAACTCTTGACGGTGCAGCGCGATGGAAGGAAAAAAAAAAGGAAAAATTCGTCAGGGAAGGATTCGAAGGGACGGACCATTTAGCCAGCCATTTGGTTAACCTTTCGGTGCATTTGTAAGAACGGAGAATAATATCCAACAGCTCGCAAATAATATCCACTTCTTTCACGATTCCTTACCACTTAATGAGAATCCGATGCTTCTCTTCTTCAGCTTACGGTTTCCGCTTCGTCAGTAATACATCTCGTGTAGAGATGGCCCCTGTGCTTTTCTTGAATTTCTTAAGCAAATTGTGATTTGATGGACGCGTGCGTGGAGGGGAGAAAGAAAATAAGGAAACAGATTTACGAAAGATCCGGTGCGAGTGACCGAGCGCGCGCACGGGGTCAGGCCACTTTAAGGATTTAGAACACTTTCACCGCGAGAATCGCAAAATTGTGCGTGTAAAATGAATGCTACCCTCGTATGCTATGCATTTATGCAATGCCCTCGCCATTGCAAAAAGTGTTCCTCTGTGTGTGTGTGTGTGTGTGTGTGTGTGTGTCGTCGATCTCGGAAAAGCGGTTACACCGATCACGACCAATTATTGCACGAAAATCATGTGTAGCATTGTGCGTCAAATTATAATTTGAAATGAGAATGCAGGAGTATGGGTAGGGCCAGTAAAACACATTATGCAGTTCTATGATATCATTCTATATTTGCGTCTATTGTAGAAATCGTTCACTTGGACGACTTGGCGCCTTAGAGAAAGATGGCGCTTGAATGCAATGCGAAAGCGCAGGGGGTTTGGCCAGCCACCTAGTTTCATTTTTTTAATTTATATGATTATGAAGTTACCTCTTATGCTTTAATGAAAGTACTCGGTATAATTTGTTAATTATTTAATAAGTATCTATCCTTTTTTTCATCGTGGATAAATCAGCAACATGGAGTGTATAGTACGAGCGTGTGCAATTCAATAAACGAAATAGTTACCTTACATGTTTTAAAAAACGTTCTTGAAAGGTTTTGACATATAATTCAAATTATGATTGTGTAAACACTTGTGAGGATTCCAAACGTAACAATTCCTACTATTGATTTGATACTTTGGAATAAGTATTTCCAAATTGAGTACCGAACCGGTAAAACTACCTGTCTTCTGACAAGTTCACACTGCTCATTACAAAGTAGCTTTTTTCTTCTTTCTTCCATAGCAGGTATTCATTGTACTACTGTCGTGTACGAGAATAGTCACCAACATAGACCGGTGCCAGTCAGTATGAGGAAAATTATACTTATCATTACACCTAAAATGTCGAATTCCGTGATTTCTAAGAGCTATAAAATTCCTATTAACCGGACGAAGCAAACTTTACTGGTAGTTATTGAGTTGTCTAGTCGTTTTAATTCGTAGAAATATGTAAACAAACGAAAAGAACTTTCTTCTAACACTTAATGGCTTGCACAAATTTGAAAATCAGTAACTCCTATTAATGCTTATAATTTTTCAAGGAAAATGCTTCATATTCTGTGCTGTATGTACTAACAAGAATTGGTTACTCGGTTATCATAAAACCATAAATACATTCTAAAGTTGTCAAATCTGGGAAATAACCTATTTGTAAGCGCGTTAAAAGGAATTGCTAAAAGCTAAAATTGTTAAAAGCTTGTCAATGCTCATGATGAAACCTTGAAACTATATTTCATTTGTCTTGAAAAGTTCATAGACCTTAATACATGTCAGGAAGTATAAATAATGGAAGGTAAAGATGCTTATATTATAAATGTATAAATCTGAATTAATACTTAAATAATTAATTTGTTTATAGATCTATAAAGGAATCCAACGTAGAGTGCGTGGCTACTTCTTCCACAACTTTTTATTATAGCTGCATTTTTTCTGACTTTCTGTTTGAATTCTGCTTTGACATATTCGTTATTTTCTTTATAGCTTTACCTACCTATTCCTTATCCCTATGTATTTTCCTTCCTCGTGTCAGGTTTTTTACTGATTTAGTATCATTTAAGCGAAGCGATTGATAATTCAAGTATTAATTCACATTTATACATTTATGATATAAGCATATTTACCTTGAATAACATTCAACTACTTACATAGCAGGTATTTAGGTATTAAAAATAAAATCTATTCGTTATCTTTTACTACATGTGCATTTATTATCGTTCATTCTTTCTGAAGTGTGTTAAGGGGTAGTATGAACACATCAAGATGAGCTATAATTTTAAGGTTTCATCATGAGCATTGACAAACTGTCCGAAGACTTTTATGATAACGCTTACAAATAAGTTCCTTGCCAGGTACGACAAGTTTAGAGTGTATTTATGGTTTTATAATAACCGAGTAACCGATTCTTGTTAATACATACCGTACAGAATATGAAGCATTTTCTTTTAGAAATTATAAGCGTTAGTAGGAATGACTGATTTTCAGATTTGTGCAAACTATTAAGGGGATCCAACCTTCCTAGGCTTTCTTCTCGGGAATACCCCAAGAGCCAATAGAAACCGCGGAAATGACCGACTTCTGCGCGCGATGCATTCGTCTCCGTTTTACATTATTTTCTAACCGCAAGGGTATGTATCGAAAGCTTGAAGTTTATTGTAGGGCGTGAAATAGCGATGTATGTGCGTTGTGCGCGCAGATCGGCGAAATTCGAGGAAATACAGCCGCGAGAGCAGCCATATTGGAATGTCCTTGACAGCTACAGCGACCGATGGTGCTTATGACCGGAATTACTCCTTTAACGTTATCTTATCCCTCCATATCGCTATTTTACGCCCTACAATAAACTTCAAGCTTTCGATACATACCCTTGCGGTTAGAAAATAATGGCTGCGTTCAGCAGAACAAGCTGCTTAGTGAGCGCTTTACGCTGTCTGGCAGCAGCATACGACTTCTGCTGAACGCACTTTTCCGAACTACATGCGTGCTTAGTACACTGAGTGGAAAAAGTCTGTGACCAAATGGAAGTCGGGCTTGTCAACAACTGATAATTGTTACTCGATCGTCTTGAAAAACGAAAGTTCTTGTCACAATTTGCACGTAATGTCATAATTACTGATACTGGCGATTACTTAGTACTGGTCGTGAATTTCGGAATACAGCCTTCCATAACTCACTTTTGAGCTGACTGTACTTTACAACATGTTGTGCTTAGTAAGCGTACTTTTAGTATGCTGGAAAAAATGGCGACCGCTTAGTAAACATGTTGGAAAAGCATAAAGCGCTAGGTGGCGTTCAGCCGAAAATCTTACAACAGTTGCAAAGCTGCTTGTTCTGCTGAACGCAGCCATTGTAAAACGGAGACAAATGCATCGCGCGCAGAAGTCGGTCATTTCCGCGGATTCTATTGGCTCTCGGGGTATTCCCGAGAAGAAAGCCTAGGAAGGTTGGATCCCCTTAAGTGTCTAATTAGAAGAACGTTCTTTTCGTTTGTTTACATATTTCTAGAAGTTGAAGCGACTAGATAAGCTAAAACCTACCAGCAACTACTTTGCTTCATTGGATTAATAGGAATTTTATAATTCCTAGAAACCATGAAATTCGTTATTTTAA
Source organism: Tiphia femorata (assembly GCA_944319695.1). NCBI lineage: Eukaryota > Metazoa > Arthropoda > Insecta > Hymenoptera > Tiphiidae > Tiphia > Tiphia femorata. Next base: position 27,120,022 of record OX090897.1, read on the forward strand.
GAGTATATGATAAGTCATTTTCCACATGCTGATTGGCACCGATCAGCACCGATCTATGTTAGTGAGTATTCTCGTACACGGCAGTAGTACGATGAATGCCCGCTATGGAGCGTGAGAGTCTAATAATTTCTCGCATCAGATTCTATTCTCCCAATACTATGAAAATCGTAAAGTAACCATCGACCGATTCATCGATTATTGAAGACATTGGCGTTGTGTTTCGTTGTATTTGTCCTTGTGTTTCGAGTTGTTATTGTTCTGTATTGGTGGGGTGAAGTTTTTGGGTGGTGTGCCGCGTCGTGCTTGGTTAATATTCTTGAAGATTTTTGGTGGTTTTTGTGTCACTAATAGGAGGAAAAGAGAATAAAGTACTTCGCAATGAGTGGCGAACTAGTCAGGAAACAGGGAGCAATTGCCTGTTCGGCTGTTAAAGGCCACAGACCGAAGCACATTGTGGCGTTTAAATTAAGCAATATGCGAATTGTGGTTGAAGGATTGGAACAAGGAATGTTTTCACGAGTTATTCCTCAAATACACGAAAAGATTTCGAAATGTATAGTTCACGAGATCTGTCGGTACTACATGGAGCGTGTGGGTATAAAAATTACATGTACAGAATGTAGTATGATTAAACCTTTGGCATTTCTGTACAGTCATATTCGCAATTATTTTAACACAATAGCATATACGGAGTACATGTACGAGTGGCCCGAAGTGTTTAGTTATAAGAAAAGCAGTCCAATCTTTAGCGCATACACATCGTCCTCGTGCATATGTGCAGTGCCTAATCAATCAGCTGAAATGTGTATTTCCAAATTGTGGGAGTATCCGGAGTACGGCGATTACCCTCTTATTATTCAGCTAAACGGAGTGATATACTGGAGAGTTAATACGCAACTAAACAGGTTCGATTTAAGGCAGACGGGTTTTTCTCCGATACCACACCCTTCTGCCGAAGTAATTCACGACATCGCAGACTTTCTAGAAAATCCAAAAATTCAGTTTTATCCGTTTGAATAAAAGATTGAGCTTTCAAGTGTTTACATGTGCCAGCAGAATTATCGCGGATAACCTCAGAAGAAAAAATGCTACTATCCCTGAAATTTAGCATCTTCCAAAACTGCTGGCGTCCTTCTCTCTTACTTATTCAAAATATTCGTACTTTCATTAAAGCGCAAGGGATAACTTAATAATCATATGAACTAAAAAAACAACAAAAAAACAACAAAAAAAACAAAGAAAAACAACAAAAACAAAAAAAAAGTGGGGGGCCCCGGGCTCCCTGCGCTTTCGCTTCGCTCAAATGCCAACTGTAGCTGTCAATGTCAATTCAATATGGCCGCTCTTACGGCTACATTTTCTTCAATTTCTTCCGTATAATGACCGTCTCGAGGAAAGTCGAAACGATCTTTGGCATTTTTTATTTCTCAAACGGGGTGACATACACATTTTGGATTAAAAAATATATTTTAATTGTACGTCCGACATACTACAAACTAGGGGGCAGACCCCCTGCGCTTTCGCTTCGCTCAAGCGTCAACCCCCCCCCCCCCCCCCCCCCAGGTCGCCTTTGCTCGCGCTTCGCGCTCGCCCACGAATTTCAAACCGTTTCGAAATTGTTGAAAATTCAAGTATTGAGATATGTGTTAAACTATGTTACAGAGTCCTCTGCGCTTTCGCTTCGCTCAAGCGCCATATCGGGGGGATTACGATAACTTAGGCGCCTTAATTTGACAACGGTTTCCGATAATGTTTCTTACGCTGATCAAAAAGTGTATAGGTGTTATAGGGCTAACTGCTTTCGTTTACGAGATATTCAGCAGAAAATTTGGTAAAATTGCTGTTTAGGAGAGGAGTATCGCACACCGAAGGAGAGAATGTACATATGGTTCTTGATCTAACCAGCAAGGCCTACCACGCTCTCAAGTTTAGATTATTTCTTTGTTGCGCGGGCGGGTGCGTAAGCACCCGTGCCGCGCCTAACCGTCGCAGGAGGATGTCCTTGACAATATATGTCAAGGTCAAGGTCAAGGTCAAGGTCAAGGTCAAGGTCAAGGTCAAGGTCATTTAGTTGAAGATACAACGGAAAAACAGGCACTTTTTTTCTAATTTTTCTGCTGAATATCTCGTAAACGAAAGCAGTTAGCCCGATAACACCTATACACTTTTTTGATCAGCGTAAAAAACACTATCGGAAACCGTTGTCAAATTAAGGCGCCTAAGTTATCGTAATCGTGCTGCCATACCCCCCGAAGTCGTCGGATGGTCGCGCTTCGCGCTCGCCAGCGAAATGCAGCATTTCTGCAATAGGCCCAAGTGAGCAAAACAGGACAATTAAATGAATCCGAACCAAAATTTGACATGTATATACACATGAGTATATGCACCTTTGCTGCGGTGAGACTTTATGCATGGTTATCTTCAACCGTTCAGAAATTGTGGCAAATTGAAATCTTTAATACAGTATTCCGGCGAAATGCTTGCGCGGATTCAAAAATTTGGCATGTAATTTAAAAATATACCCACTTGGTGCCACGAAACTTTATGCATGGTCATCTTGAACCGTTTCGAAATTACGGGATTTTCAAACTATAATTATAAAATAATGGATTGATGGATGAATTTGCCGCTATTTCGAAACGGCTGAAGATGGCTATACACAAAGTTTCGTGGCACCAAATGGGTATATACTTGATGTACATGCCAAATTTTGTCCGGATCCGTTCAGCCGTTTTGCCGGAATAGTGGACTAATCGATTAATAAATTTTTCACTATTTCCATTAGTCCAGTATTCCGGCCAAACGGCTGAACGGATCGCAATGAAATTTAGCATGTACTTTCACTATATATCCATTTGGTGCCAGGAAACTTTATGTATCGCTATCTTCAGCCGTTTAGAAATGGTGGCAATATTAAATTTAAATTACATTTTTTTCAAATTTTGAATCTCCCGCCATTTTGTGTTGGTTCAAGATGGCGGCTCACAAACCTTATTGTCAGCTCACAGTAGGGTACTTGATTTTTGTGCCAAATTTCGTCCCGATCGGTTCAGCCGTTTTTCCGAAATCGAGGATATACACGGACACACACACACACACACACACACACGAATGGTTTTCGCGATGGCGATTGCATAAGTCACTCCCTTTACGGTCGTGCCTAAAAAAGGTGCTACAATGTATAGCAAAATAGCTATAACTGCTAATATAACATGTGTCCCAACTGGATGGTTGCCACGATACCTCACTCCTAGGTGGTCTGAAATAGAAGTACGACATACCCGTAAAACATGTTATATCCCGAGTTACATTGTCATTTATGTTATTATTGAACCATTCGCAACAATTCGTACACAGCTGGTAATCTTAGGCACGCAGTCTTGTTACTTTGTATGCGTGCGTGTGTAATTTTTTTTTTATAATTTCCGCGTGATACACCTACCCAACAAATAATGTTTCTTGTAAGCTATTCCGAGTTTGGAAGTACATACAAGATTCAAATCTACTTGTGCCGATAACTTGCTCAAGGACCTTGTAGGACTTATGTCCACTCTAGCTCGCAAATTCTCCACCTTTCTTCTGCCAACACTCTTGACGTTGATTCTCGCATCTTTGGCAGAACACTGTCTGTATCGGTGAATCGTTTCAATGCCCTACCTCGAGGACGCAAAGACGTGTGGTTTGTGTCTGTTTCATTTGGATATTGAGCTATAAATTTATCCATATCCTTACCTTGCCAATATTCGCAAAAATTTGAAATAAGTCTATACCACGTAAATTCAAAACGTAGACGCTCCATTGTCCTCTTTCGAAAGGAACGAGAAAGAAGGAGGAAAACAAAGCAGGAAGAAAAATAAGATACCGCTGTCCATTATCATAAATTCGTCCGCATTATCACGAGCCACGCGCATACTTGATTTTACTTATTTTACTTTGCAAATATTTGCAGAAATTGAAAATAATTCTATACCACGTAAATTCAAAACGTAGACGCTCTATTATCCTCTTTCGAAAAGAACAAGAAAGAAGGAAGGAAAACAACATGCCGTTGTCCATTATCATAAATTCGTCAACGTTATCGGGCGCATACTTGAATTCATTTATCTTATCGGGCATATTATTCGCAATCTTTCAAGTTATCCATCCGGCACGACCATCTCGTCCCGCCTCCTTTGGCCTGTTCCTTTTTCCCTTGCTCTCCGCAAGCCTTCCGCGCGGAAACCACCGCGTCATCCGTCGATGCTTTTTCACGCCACTCGACCAACGTAGGTTGTGCCCATCGTGGGCACCCACCCAACTCGACATGGATTGGTGGGTAGACATCTCGGCGGGCTGCTACGCAAGAGCCGGGACAAAAAGTTCTTCACGCATTTGTACCACGGGAGTAGCCGCGAGAATAGGGGGTCAAAGTGATATGTGTGTTTGTGCGTGTGTATATCTACTTGTGCGTGTATGCAAATTATTCAATTTTATCCTTGCGATAAAGAACCTTACCGTTTACTCGATTTCTAGTATTTTAACGATTCGACCTTTTAGCAAGGATGTTGACGAGTAACGTTGATTTTTCATAATCGATCAATATTTGCAGAAAATAATTTGGTTCTTGTGAAATATCAGCGTGGTTTTCTGTCGAAGATTTCTATTTACTTTTGCCTTGCATTAATATAATTATAGATTAGCGCGCGTGATATTGTTTGATATGTTCTTGGTACAGGAGATGAATATAGGCTCAGCTTGCGGATAGAACGAGGTAGACCTTCTAAAATCCGAATATTTGAATATCTGGAGAATTCAAATATATGTCGGATACTTAAGTTTCGATTATTCGAATACTCCTAAATATTCGGTTTCAACTATCCGTATGACATAAGAATGTATAATCGCTACTATTGATATATGAATACATGTACACGTGGAATTAGTGCAAAAAAGATATAGTGAAATGTGGGATGAATTATTCCATTCATTTCGCTACAGACGTAGTACGTCATTGACGAGACTCTGAAAATCATTGACCGTAATAAACATAAACACGAGGACACTCCTAATGTATAGGTAAATGCATTTACCTATAAATTGGTAATGAAATCCGGATGTGTAAACGAGATTCGGATATTAAATAAATGGTCAAATTTTTAAGTAACATTTGGATTATCCGAATTTTAAGATCCGAATATTGATGAATTTGGATATTCGAATAACAGAAAATCCGAATTTTATCAGTAGCCCTACTTTTAACGCTTTAATATTTTAGTAAGGATGTTGATGAGTAACGTTGAGTTTTCTTAATCGAGAAATATTTCCAGAAATTAATTTGGTTCTTGTGAAATACTCGCGTGGTTTTCTATTGAAGATTTCTATTTACTTTTGCCTTACATTATTATAATTATTGATTATCGTACATATTGTCTGATATGTTTTGGTACGAGAGACGAATGTAAGCTGAGCTTTGTTTACGGATACTAAGAACGATGTTTCCATTTTTTACACCTTGTTAAATACAGAATTCGTTAGCAAATTAGTATAAACGGCATCGTCCATTTATTAGAATCGAACATAAAGTTTTATGTGTCGAAAATGCGAATGAATTTTTCATTTTCCACACATTAAACGGCTTAATTCTCAACCCCTACTACTGTTTTTTTACTACACAATCACTAACAGTATATCAACTGGGGTCAAATCTAACCCCTCAATAGCTGTTGAGGATTAACGTAAACATTGGCTCGTACTTACAACATGCGGAAAAAAATAATCGAACGATTTTCCAAATCCTCTAGAGAATTTTCTTCGATGTAAGCACCGCCTCTCAATATTTCCAAGCACTGGTTTATTTTGCATGCGTTTGATTCACTCATGTCCTTCTTCTATAGGGAAGGGTGGGTGGGGCATGATGGGGTCCTTAAGACTTTTTAATTTTTTTTCCGGCATTTGAAATGCGGAATAGAAATGGCTGCTATTGCAACTTGATCCACTAACTAGCGGCTGTTGATAGAAAAATTAGGAATTAAAAATATAAGTATTTTCTGTAAAAAAAAAAATTGTTTTTGTAGATCCTACCAACTATCCCATCTTGCCCTACCCAAGGGGTAAGATGGGGCATAGGGGTGGGGTAAGATGGGTGTATAATTTACACCCGTATATAATTTTAATCTCGAATAAAACATAAGGTTTTCAATAAGTAACTAGAAACACTAATAAACACTGGCGACAAATTTACTTGTATATTTTATAAAAGCAATTGAAAAAGGCAAAACACAAAAGGTATAATTATTATTATTACTTAGGGCATAGTTAATATTCAATGCTTATCATCTTGGTGTTTGCAATATTCGCAAATGTGGTGGACTTCTGCATCTTCATCTTCTTCACCTGCACAGAGATTGTGTGCCCACTTCTGGCACATGACATACGACACCCAGTAGCATTCATGCAAAACTCAACTGAGACAGTTTTATTTGTAATAAAATATATATAATTACTCTATACATATTTAATGTAGAGCAAGATGGGGTGCACGATGGGTAGGTACAGCTTCGGACCCCTTCTTGCCCCAAGGGACAGTTTTCAGGTTAAGTGTGCATAACAGCGTAAACATATTTTAAATCAATTGATCGCATACATGAATTTATTCCTAAGAAAATACTTTATTAGATGATACTATGTAATCTTGAAAAAAAAGTTACGCTTCTTACCTGTTCTTATGTAAATACATTGAAAAATTACATCAACAAACAACAAATACACGTTTTGATGTTTAGTTTCCAAGTAAATGACACCAAACAGCTGCCGTCACTGTCACAGATTGGCATAGCAAGAGCAAACAATTCAACGTTTTCCCGCTTCATTGCGGCACTTATCGAGGAAGCTATTACAAAAACCCCGTCTTGCCCTCAACCCCATCATGCCCCACCCTCCCCTACCTGTTCGCGTTGAGTCGAGGCGATCGCCTGAAAAATGAAATTACGAAAGGTGAGCCGCGAAGGCGTGGTGATGAAGGTCGAGTGTACGGTGTGCCACGCGTGGGTCATCAAGCGTCGGTGTCGTGCGTGCTATAAAATAATTACGCCGGAGAATCTCGTTAGGTTCTTTTACGAGGATGAAGGAAGGAAATGTTTAAAGGGAGGAAGCGGCAAGTACAGGTGGCAAATTTTCGAGTTCTTTCTTATGACACGTGCCACGAGAATTTGCGTGACACACGCGTGCACGCATCCTTTTCACGAATCCAGTCCTTTGAGTCATTTGTATTTATTTATTTTTCTTTCGTTTCTTTTTTTTTTTTTTTTTTTTTTTTATAAAGGTATCGTAGACGAGGTGTCTTTAGGACGACCGGCAAGAGAGTAACTTATTTTTTTTTATTAATCCTGGGATTGTAGTTCAACGTGCAGTCAGCCACGTGTGGGTGTCATAAAGCGTCGTACGTGCCATACGACGTCTTTTTGGTCTTTCTTGTGACACGTGCCACGAGAATTTGGGTGGCGCACATCTTTTTCATGAATCCAGTTCTTTAAGTAATATTTTTTTTTTGTTCGTCTTCTTGTTGTAATGGTGTCGAAGACGAGGTTTCTTTTAGGCACGACCGGCAGGGGAGTAACTTATGTTTTTATTAATCGTGGGATTGTAGTTCAGCATGCAGTCTGCCATGCGTGGGTCGTAAAACGTCGTACGTGCTATAAAATAATTATGCTGGAAGATTTCGTTAAATGTTTTTACGTGAAGGATGCACATTTTTAAAGAGAAGAAGCGATAGACACAGGTGGCAAGTCTTCTTGTTCTTTCTTGTGGCACACGTGCCATGATCATTTGTGTGACACGCGCGTACGCGTCACGCTCATGAATGCACTTTTCTTTTACTTACTTTTATTTATTTACTCTTCTTTCGTTGTTGTTTGGTGCCGTATTAAAGGTTACCGAAGACCGAGTCGATTATTTTGACTGAACGTGCGATTATTCCTATTGAAATAGTAATTTCTTTCTTTTTATTTGAGTGATCATTCTTCGCGAGTTTTTCGAGATGCTCAAGTTATTTTTAGTATTGGTTTATGCGTGACACTTGATCATAATTATTGTGTAACCATTACACGACGGAGTCATTTGTGGATTTTTCTTTGATGTTTCGTGTGAAAGACTTCCGTGTTAATTACGCGCAGTTCGTAATTAATGTGCTAACTAACGTGACTCTTTTTCCTCTATTCATTTCCGCATTACTACTAGCAATTTTTCCATTAACTTATCTAGTTGGTATTTCTCGATTAAAAGCCTTTTCATGAGGTTACTCAGATTTCGTGATGTTTGTTTTACATTCCATTTAATAACTGCTCGTTTATAAAAATACACTGCACAGTTATTTAATAACTCGTGCAACGAAACAATTTTTTACCGAAGGAACTTATAATTAAGATGCCGCCTTTGAAAAGAATTTAATCTGAAAATCGTGGGGCCAAGGGTGTACCTTGTACCTAAGGGAAAGTCCTTATAATGAAATGCGAATTAAGTTAGAAGCATGCTTTTCTTCACGATCGAGTAGTAATTTAAATTTTCTTTCCTTTTTTTTTAAACCATTCACATAATTTCACTTTCTGAAAACGTCACTTTTCAATTTGTCTTTCCGTTAGAAAGGAGTAAACAAATGTGCAGGTGGATACTTCAACAAAAAGAATTACTTTTAATCATTTTTTCTAAACAGAATTTTTATTGGTTCTTCGTTATTCTTTTTCTGAGCAATAAACAAGAACAACTTTCGATTGCCAATTAGCATTTTGCTGTACTTTATTGAATGGTATAGAAAGAAAGAATTTTACGTTTTGTCATAAAAAAGAAATAGCTAACCTTCTTTGACATTACCTAATGTCACTTTTCTTGCTATGAAGTGAAAGCAGAATTTCCTTGATCTATTATCCTTGGAGGTAACGAAGTGAAAGCAGCTTTTCTTTCCAATGATCTGACATGGGAATAAAAGTAAAATTTCTCTTCATCGGTTGGCATTATGATTTTCCAGCTAATAAATTAAAAACAACATTTTATGATGCACTCGAGCACAAGTGGAATGAAAACTAAAATTCGCGAGACACGTAAATGAAAAGATTTTAAACAAAATAAGTTCGAAACAGGTCTGACTTAATTTTTTAAACGATTAATTAATCCGCTTATCAACTGTGTTATACTTTTCCAGTTAACGAATTAAAAACAAAATTTTACGAAGACACTCGGGCACACGTGGAAAGAAAATTAAAATTCAGGAAATACCCAAGTAAAATGGACGTAGGACTAGAGTTTCAAGGTTGTTTACGAGGGTTCCATTAGTTTCTGCCACGCTGATCGTGTAGCTCCATCTAACTAATTTCAGAAACAAAATTCGCAAAGACAATCGAGCACAAGAAGAATGAAAATTAAAATTCACGAAAGTGGAACGAAAACTAACATTCACGAAATACGCAAGTAAAATGGACGCAGGGCTAGAGTTTCAAGGTTGGTCACGAGGGTTCCATTAGTTTCTGCCAAGCTGATCGTGTGGGCAGTACCCTACGATTCCTTTCCTTCGTTAACTACGCCCTTGCCGACTGTCCGTGGAAATCCAACGCGAAGAATTATGTTTGATAAGCGGATTTTATCTTAATCGCCCGCTCCCTTTGCCCAGCCAAATCCCTTTCCTTCTGTCCAAATCGTTTCTCTTCTTCTCCTTTTCCGTCTTTATCTTTGTTGAATCACTAGACTGGAATTTCAAGCTCGAGAGACCAGACCTGATGAGAAGTGGGGGCCGACAGTCAACAGAACGATTTTCACATAACCATTTTCGTTTCTCTCCTTTTCTCTTTCTCTCACTCTCTCTTATCCTCATTTTCTCTCACTGTCTCGTTCTCCTTTTCTCATCTCTCGCTCTCTCGTTCTCTCTTTCTTTCTCCTTTCCTTTCTTTCTTCCACTCCCATTTTCTCTCTGGAATTTTCCTTCTCGTTACCATCACCAGCACCACCGTTGCCCATCGAAATCTACGAAGCGAATATTCCTCTCATTAATTCACCCCAAATTACCCCCTTCCACATGCGCCATAAAATATATCAGTCCGTTATTCTCTTCTCCTATTTCTCTTGCACGCACCATTCTTACAGCACGCACCTGTCTTTTTCTTTTTTCTTTATCTTTTTCTCATTTCTCGTGTTTCTTTTCCTCTCTGTCCCTCTGCCCGTCTTTCCGGCGTGCACACTTAGGAAGGCCTGACTAATAATGCGCTGAGAGTCAACAACGATTTTCACCTAACCGTTTTCACTTTTCAGTTTTCCTTTTTCTCGTTACTCGTCCTCGCATGTTTTTTTAGGCAGGACCGTAAAGGGAGTGACTTATGCAATCGACATCCTGAAAACCGTTCGCGCGCGCGCGCGCGCGCGTATGTGTGTGTGTCCGTGTATATCCTCGATTTCGGAAAACGGCTGAACCGATTGGGACGAAATTTGGCACAAAAATCAAGTACACTATTGTGACTTGACAATAAGGTTTGTAAGTCGCCATTTTGAACGAACACAAAATGGCGGTAGATTCAAAATTTGAACAAAATATAATTTAAATTTAACCTTGCTGCCATTTCTAAACGGCTGAAGATAGCGATACATACAGTTTGCTGGCACCAAACGGATATACATATGTATACTCAAAGTACATACCAAATTTCGTTGCGATCTGTTCAGCCGTTTGGCCGGAATACTGGACTAAAGATTTTTATTAAGCAAATTTAAGTCTTTATTCCAGTATTCCGGCAAAACGGCTCAACGGATTCGGATGAAATTTGGCACGTACATGGAGTATATGCCCATTTGGTGCCACGAAACTTTATGCATAGCCATTTTCAATCGTTTAGAAATAGCGGCAAATTCAAATTTTTTATCCACTATTCCAGCAAAACGGTTGATTAGTCCACTATTCCGGCAAAACGGCTGAGCGGATTCGGACAAAATTTGGCATGCACATCAAGTATATACCCATTTGGTGCCACGAAACACCATGTATGGTCATATTCAACCATTTCGAAATGGTGCCAGTTTCAAATCTTTAATCCACTATTTTATAATTATAGTTTGAAAATTCCATAATTTCGAAACGGTTGAAGATGACCATGCATAAAGTTTCGTGGCACCAAATGGGTATATTTTGAAACTACATGCCAAATTTTGTTTGAATCCATGCAGGCGTTTCGCCGGAATACTGGATCAAAGATTTCAATTTGCCGCAATTTCTGAATGGTTGAAGATAACCATGTATAAAGTTTCACCGCAGCAAAGCTGTATATGCACGATGTACATGTCAAATTTTCGTTCAGATGCATTTAATTGTCCGCTTTCGATCACTTGCGCGCATTGCAGAAATGCTGCACTTCGCGGGCGAGCGCGAAGCGCGATCACCCGGCGATCTCGGGGGGTATGGGCGAAGCGAAAGCGCAAAGGACTCTGTGCCATAGTTTAATATTTCAATGCTTGAATTTTCCACAATTTCCAAACGGTTTGAAATTCGTGGGCGAGCGCAAAGCGCGAGTACCCAGCGATCTGGAGCAGGTTGGCACTTCAGCGAAGCTAAAGCGCAGGGGGCTTCCCCCCCTAGTTCGTTACATATTTTCAATTTCGACGGACGGAGCACTTGTGCGGTAAACCACAAGACATTTTTGTGGAGAATGCTTTTTTCTATTTTAATCGGGTGCTCTACGGGCTGTTTCGCAATAAACTGCAATAAATGTAACTTTTCGTTATTTTTTTCCACCTCCCCCCTCTCTTCTCTCTCTGCAATTTTCCTTGTCCTTGTTACCATCACCACCATTGCACACCAAAATCCACCAACCGAATACTCCTCCGAATTAATTCAGTCCAAATTATACCCGTTCCTCACGCGCAATAAAATACACCAATCCGTTATTCTCTTCTCTTTCTGTTTCACTTGCACGCACCACTCGTACACCACGCACGCGTCTTCCTGTCTCTTACCCTTACTTCTTGTTTGTTTTTTGGCGGCGCTGGTTTTCCTCGCTTTTTCCTTTCTCTCTCTCCGTTTCTCAGTCGCGCGCGTGCACATGCTCGAGGAGGCTTGCGGGACGTTTATCTCACGTCGTACCGCGAATACAAATAGCTGTTTTAAGCAGAGAGTTCATGCATAATATTAGCAAAGCTCTCTTACGCTCTCTCTCTCTCTCTCTCTCTCTCTCTCTCTCTCTCTCTCTCTCTCGCCTTTTCTCCTTCTCTCATTCTCTCTCTCATTGTCAGACACCCTCTTCGTCGCGCTTCTCCACGGGTCAGCTTATTTTCCAAATTTTCCGGCAAACTCGACAAGAGGCGCACTAGGAGGAGAATAAGAGAGTGAACGAGAGAAAGATGGAAAAGAGTGAAACGGATGGAAAAGCTCGAGAAGAGGAAATAATGAAGCGATCTTGTCAACTCTCGCGTTCTCGATGGGTCGTATAAATGAGAGAAATTCATTGTGGGTTAATGAAAATTATTCTGGATTTTTAATGAATTTTTCTTTTTTTTCACGTCGTAACGCCTTTTGGTGCTGTGCATATATTTCTTCGTTTCACCGGTGAATAACTAATCCTTTCGACCATGTATTCTCTTTTACAAACGAATATTTGAATCTGAAAAGAAATGAATGTATGTAAATACCATTGTGGGTTAATTGAAATTATCATGGGCTTTTAATGAATTTTTTTCTTTACGTCACGAGGCCTTTTTGGTACTGTACATACATACATTTTTTCGTTTCGCAGACGAATGACTAATTCTTTCGACCTTATATTTTATTGTACAAAGCAATACTCTAAGAAAAAGATCCTAAAACTAGGGGGCAGATCCCCCTGCGCTTTCGCTTCGCTCAAGCGCCAACTCCCTCCAGATGGCCTTTGCTCGCGCCTCGCGCTCGCTTTATCGCATTGCGAAGCTTCGCTTTTCTGCAATGGGCACGACCGCGGCACACGCGCTCACCCACGAATTTCAAAACGTTTCGAAATTGTGGAAAATTCCAGTATTGAGATATTAAACTATGCTACAGTGCACTTTCGCTTCACGCCATATCTCTGAGGTCGTCGGGTGCTCGCGCTTCGTGCTCGCCCGCGCACTGCAGCATTTCTGCAATGCGCGCAAGTGATCGAAACCGGCCAATTAAATGCATCTGAACGAAAATTTGGCATGTACATCGAGTATATGTATACCCCTTTGCTGCAGTAAAACTTTATACATGTTTATCTTCAACCATTCAGAAATTGCGAAAATTAAAATCTTTAATCCAGTATTCCGGCAAAACGCCTGCCCGGATTCAGACAAAATTTGACATGTAGTTTAAAAATATACCCTTTTGGTGCCGCGAAACTTTATGCTTGGTCATCTTCAACCGTTTCGAAATTTCGGGATTTGAAACTATAATTATAAAATAGTGGTTTAAAGACTTGAAATTGGCACCATTTCGAATTGGTTGAAGACGCCCACACACTGTTTCGTGGCACCAAATGGGTATATACTCCATGTACATGCCAAATTTCGTCCCAATCCGTTCAGCGGTTTGCCGGAATACTGGATTAAAGACTCAAATTTGCTTAAAAGTTTGCTTAAAAACTGTAAATTTGCCGCCATTTCGAAACGGTTGAAGATGGCTTTACATACATTTTCGTGGCACCAAATGGGCATATACTCCATGTACATGCCAAATTTCGTCCGAATCCGTTGAGCCGTTTTGCCGGAATACTGGATTAAAGACTTAAATTTGCTTAATAAAAATCTTTAATCCAGTATTCCGGCCAAACGGCTGAACGGATCGCAACGAAATTTGGCATGTACTTTGAGTATATATCCATTTGGTGCCAGGAAACTTTATGTATCACTACCTTCAGCCGTTTAGAAATGGCGGCAAAATTCAATTTTATTCGAAATTTGAATGTCCCGCCATTTTGTGTTGGTTCAAGATGACGGCTCACAAACCTTATTGTCAACTCACAGTAGTATACTCGACTTTTGTGCCAAATTTCGTCCCGATCGGTTCAGCCGTTTTTCCGAAATCGAGGATATCCACGGACACAGAGACACATACGAACGGTTTTCGCGATGGCGATAGCATAAGTCACTCCCTTTACGGTCGTGCCTAAAAAACGAATTTACGTAATGTACTTTACTTGCAATTTACTTATCCAATTCACTTACATAATACGTAAAACGAGCTTACCGAGTTTAATGAGAACCGAAGAGTGCGAGGCGTGGCAATTTTAAATCTCTCGTCACTTTACATTTAAAACAAAGGAACCGAAGCCTCGTTGTATTGGCGTTTAGACAGGCAATATGCGACAATACGCTCTTGGGGAAGGAGAAAAAAGGCGAGAGCGCGGGAGTGAAGCACAAGGAGAGACCCGCCGAGAAGGAGAGAATGAGTGAGTGGGCCAGGAAGACAGAGTGAGAGGGGATCATAAAGACAGAAAACGAATCAGAAGGACCGAGTGAGAGCTACCCAGAAGAACCGAGTGAGAGCTAAACCAGAAGAAGGGAGTGAGAGGGAACCAAAAGGACCACGTCGGAAAACTAGAAAAACAGAGTGAGAGTGAGCCAGCGGGACCAAGTGAGAGCTAACGAGAAGTACAGAGTGAGGGTGAACCAGAAGGACCGGGTGAGAGTGATCCAAGAAGACAGAGAACAAACCAGAAGGACGAAGCGAGTTCAAAGCAGAATAGCCCAGTGAGAGCTATCCAAGAAGACAGAGAGCAAACCAGCGGGACTGAGTGAGATCGAGCCAGAATAACCGAGTGAGAGCTAACCAGAAGAACGAAGTGAGTACTAGCTAACTAGAAGAACAGGGTGAGAGTGAACCGGTGGGAGCAAGTGAGAGCTAACTAGAAGAGCAAACTGAGGGAGAACCAAAAGGACCGAGTGAGAGCGATTCAAGAAGACAGAGAGGGTAGCAGAAAGACCAAGTGAGATCAAACCAGAATAACCGAGTGAGACCTAACCGGTAGAACGGAGTGAGAACGATGCAGAACGACAGACTGAGATGAAAGCAGAAGAACCGAGTGAGACCTAACAAGTAGAACTGAGTGAGAGCGAAGAGATATCACCGTCAGCGACTAGGCGCGCCTCCTTGAGCCTGGCCACTTGAATTTCTCGCCGGCTGAGGATGGAGATGATGGAGCAGAACGTGGCTGTGAAGTGGAACTGAGAGAGAAGAGGTTGTGGAGCCGGAGGCTAGGAGAAGGAAGGAGGTGAAGAAAGAAGTGGCTTTCCACGAGGTGAACATCCTGATATCTGTCGAGGGACGGATATCATCGACTTCGATACGAGTTTCGAATGTACACACTTGTCCTGCGGACGACTTGCTGCTCGCTTCTACAGTCTCTTTTCGTCGAGAGCTCCTCTTCCACCTCCTTAGGGATGTGGCGAAGGGTACACCGTGGACATTAATAATCGATGAGACCGAGACTGTCGTCGTAGCTTTCCTGTATTATTCATGCTACGGTAACGCACGCGACAAAATGTTCATGCACAGGGAAAGGCTTTCACGCGGATGGATATGTTGGTGAGGTGGTGGAGGGAGATAGGTGAGAGATAAAGAAAGTAACGAGATGCAAGAGGGGGTGCAGGATCATGGTGGAGATGGAGAACGAGGAAGTGTAAGAATAGTGGAGGAGAAAACGAACGAAGGATAGGGGGCAGGAAGAAAATGATGGGGTGAGGATGGAGGAGAATGATGAGATCGAAGGAGGTGAGAGGAGACGAGGAAAATGAGAAAATGTAAGAAGATGCCGGGAGAATCGAAAAAGTGATGAGGTGAAAGGCGGTGAGGGATGGAGGAAGTGGCAAGATGCACGAGGGTAAAAGGAAATGGGAGGAGAATAGAAGAATGACAAAAAGTAAGAAGATGGCGGAAGCGTCGGAACAACGATGAGGTAAAAGAAGGGAAGAAAATGTAGGTGGAAAAGAGAAAATTAAGAAATGTGGACGAAGTAGATGGGAAATGAGAAAATGAAAGATGACGCACTGACAAAGAAAAGTATATGATATATATCTAACTATAATGGCATAGTAACAAAATTATGGTTGGAAATATCATATTTACGGTAAATGTTAGCATAATGTCGGTAATAATTACGATAGATGCATGGTATAAGGAACTATATTATTTTTTTATCCGAAATTATGGTTATTTCAACCAAAAAAAATAGGTATAGTATGGTTGAAAATATATAATGGTAAGAACAGTAACTATTTTATTTAGTTAATATTACCAGAATATTTCATACATAGTGATAGAACTAACTATATTCACGTAGCACACTTTACTATACATATGGTAACAATAACAAAGGTAATGGTTAGTAATATAACCATTTGTATAAATCGTTCATTCTACTATATTTTGTATGGTTAAGTGAACTATAAAAATATATTTGACGTCAAATTTAACTATAAAATATAGCGCGATTATAGTAAACCCAACAATTTTTTTCTCTCAGTGCGGGAGAATCGGAAAAATGATCGGATGAAAGGTGAGAAAGTGAAGGTGAAGAGTGAGAAACCGGAAGAAGATGGTACGGAAGGTGAAACGGAGATAGCAGGAGAATCGAAAGTGTTGCGACGAAAGAATATGGGAAAGGGAGGTGGAGAATGCGGAAATGACAGAAGATCAAAGGATGAGAATCCATATGTATAAGGTCTATGCTTATCGTTAGCGCCAATTGTAAGCGAACAATGCTTGTTTCTCGAGCGTTACGGCAATGCTAGTCGTCCCGGCGGAGGTCGCTAGTCGTACAGGACGCATACTCCCGTGTCGCTCGTGACAAGAGAACCTTCCAGGACTTTCTAGAAGATTCGATTCCTTTGAGACGGTGGCTACTAGGCGATCGACATTTGTTCACCGCATTTTTCGTCGCTGCTGCGCGACGATGGGCTCCGCGCCGTCACTCTGCATAAAACTGTCCATGCGGGCACATCATTCTTACGATCTCTTACAATTTTGTAAAATTCCAAATTCATACCGAATTGCCGGACGTGTACGAAGTGGCGTGCACAATCACGTGTGTATGTTATTTCCAAGTTGGGAAAAATTATATTGTTACTTTTTTATAATAAAAAGATATAAAACTAGTTTCTGTAAATTAAGTTGGTGCGAGATAAGTGGCATATCGGTTGCACGCCACGGAGCGAATGAGGATGTGAAAGAATATGACAAGAGAGTATGACGAGAGGCAAAACGAAAAGAACAACCGAAAAATAGTAACATAAAAAAGTTAGAAGGGCAAGAGAAGATACGAACTAAAATAGAAACAGAAAGGAAATGACGATCCGTAACAATATATGTAGTATGAGACACTCGAGAATAAGTGACTATCCAAAATTCAAACCAAACACGAACAGGAAAAAGAATATTCAAGCGAAGAAATCGAACGCACTTACAATCTAAAATTACAAGAAAAGAGTAAAGATTCTTAATCTTGTAGATGCGCGCGGAAATAAAGATCCAAGAACGTAGTGAAAAGTCGAGGATAAGAAGAAGACTAGTGGTAGTAACAGTGGCAGCAGCAGCAGCAGCAGCAGCAGCAGCAGCAGCAGTAGTAGTAGTAGGGGGCGGCAAGAGGGAGGAGGATTGTTAAAAGTGGAGCTCGGAAGTTGAAAGTCTCATTTCGAGTGGACGACGCGTCGCGACACGCTGGAAGGGGATGCGACGGTCTATTTTGTCAAACGACGTACAATTAACAACTATTTAAAATATCAAGAGAAAATAAAACATAATCCAAGGGGAACGTACAGTTTTTAGGAAAAGAGAAAGAAGATTCTTAAACCTGTCGAGATGCGCTCGGAAATAAAAAGCCAAGAACGTGGGGCGAAGTCGAGGATAAGAAGAAGAGTAGTGGTAGTAGTAACAGCAGCACCAGCAGCAGTAGGAGGGCAAGAAGGAGGAGGATTGTTAAAAGTGGAGCTCGGAAGTGGAGGTGCCATCCCGGGAGTGGACGCGATGCGCGACACGATGCGCTGGAAGGGGATGAGACGGTCTATTTTTTTTCTCTTCCTCGCCTCCCTTTTTTTTTTTCTCCCTCGCCTCTCCTTTTTTATCTGGTCGAGGACGAGGCGAAAGCCAGCCACCCCCTCGCTTTCTCGCCCACGCAAATCCATGGATTCGTCCGGTGAGCGTGTTTCGAGGTTGTTTCGCGCGCTGGATAGGGCACCCAGTCACCCAGGGCGAATGAGAAGCGAAGGCTTCGGAGGGAGCGTGGGAGAGAATTTGCGAACTGGCTAATACCCCGATAGAAGCACGGAATATCGATAGGGGATCAGCGTCGGCTGCAGGTGAGAGGAACGGATGGGCTCAAGGCTTCGGGGATGACTCGAGGTGACTTGGTAATGAGGAAACCACGGCCGAGATGAATCCCGGATATTTTTGCTCCTGTTAGTTTGCCGTGATTGTTGTGCGAGGAGAGATCTTTGTGAATGTAAGTGAAGTAGTCGATAATGCAAGGAGTATCGGTATTTTAGTTGAAGTAAAGTTGATTTAATGTTGGGTACTTTTGTTCTTGTAGTTTGACGTGCTTGTTGTGTGATTTGAATGAGAGATTTTTGCGAATGTACGTGAAGTGATCGATCAACTAACAAGGAATGATCCCCAACCCGGAAATTCAAAAAATTCTGAAATTTTTTGGAAATGTAGGTACAGCAACACGTCCTGAATGTGACACTATTTTTGTTGGTGCGGAAAAACGGTTTAAAGGGGTGAAAACCTCCCTTAAAGAAAAGTCGATTATTTCCTCCGCGCCAGTTATCTTCGAAACGGTAAGAGATATTGAAGAAAAGTTAAATAATGTTTGAAACGATTTTATGAGCACTATAACGTAGAGTCAAAATTATTTCCAAAATTATAATTGTTTATAACAATATCTCCCCCCTCCCCCCGAAAGACGGAAGATTTAAACTGTCATTCCGGCCAGAAGATAGCTCTTTTCGAGCACTTTTGACACATGTATACATATGTATAAGTGTTCATGGATAATTTTTTTAATTGTTAATAATAATATTTATTATCTTCGAGTTCCTTCAAAAAGGTACATGGTACGTTTCGTAATGCAGAGAATCGTGTATTAAGGCTATAAAATTCTGTAAGATTATTAAAAGTAATTTTTTAAAATCTATACGCACGGAATAATGTAATTAAATTACAGTCCCTTATTCATAACCAACTTTCGTCACCAAAGTATTACGATTTATTTGCTTATGCGTGGTATAAAAGTGGATAATACATTGACGAGAAACCAAATAGATTTGAAAATCCGATAGATTTCGCTTTTTCGCAACAAGATTTCGTATCTCCGCCTCGTTGCTCCATATGCGGCAATCATGCTATCATACGATGTGCGTGGTGCACTGCATTTCTGCGTTTTAAACATTTCTTTGAAGAATTCCATCACCACGAACAATAAGTTTACAAATAGATTTTATAAAATTACTTTTAATAATCTTACAGAATTTTATAGCCTTAATACACGATTCTCTGTATGACGAAACGTATCATGTACCTTTTTTGAAGGAACTCGAAGATAATAAATATTATTATTAACAATTTAAAAAATTATCCATGGACATTTATATACATGTGTCAAAAGTGCTCGAAAAGAGCTATCTTCTGGCTGGAATGGTAGTTTAAATCTTCCGTCTTTCGGGGGGAGGGGGGAGATATTGTTATAAACAATTATAATTTTGGAAATAATTTTGATGCTACGTTATAGTGCTCATAAAATCGTTTCAAACATTATTTAACTTTTTTTCAATATCTCTCACCGTTTCGAAGATAACTGGCGCATGGCACGGAAGAAATAATCTACTTTTCTTTAAGGGAGGTTTCCACCCCTTTAAACCGTTTTTCCTCACCAACAAAAAATAGTGTCGCATTCAGGACGTGTTGCTCTACATTTTCACAAAATTTCAGAATTTTTTGAATTTCCGGGTTGGGGATCATTCCTTGTAAGAGGAGTGGCAGAAATTTCTCATCGATAATTCATCAGTATTTATCATCAATAATTTCTTGCAAATTCTGTCAAATTCTTTTCATTTATTTGACGTTTTCTTATTAGACGAAATACATCAGGCCATCTAATTCAAATTACCTCGAATTAATATTCTTTTCATAAATAAACTTATACCACGCGACTTTCATTGTGGAATTTTTGAAAACACGAAAAGATCGTGATGAAATTTTAATTCTTGACGCTTTTTTCACTGACCATCTGGCAACCATCCATCAATATTCTACAGATTCCGCCCCATTTTCAGTCCTCTCAATTTTGTCAGCATTTTCTTTCATTGATGCATAACCGAAACCCCGAAAATCCTTCATAAAATCAAAAAAAGGTTCTCCCCTGGAAAGATAAAAAATCGTCACGCCCTACGAATAAAAAGCATCTCATCGAACTAAAGCTTCCACTTTCAAATCAAATTGTCAGAGCCCAGAAAATCGTTGATAAAAACCAAAAAAAAAGTTTTCCTTTGAGAAGATCAAAAATCGTCACATCATACGAATCCAAAAAATCACATCCAACACTAGCTTCTAATCTTGAATGAAATTGTTCTGAAATCCAGTTCTCGTCCGACAAATAAGCGCTTGGCGATAATCTCGAAGGCAAGATTATTCTTAACGATAAGCTCGCAAACAACATTATTCTTAACAACGACGATAACAATCTAACATAAAATTCAAGGTATTCTGTAATCGTTCTGTCTGATAATCGACCGGTAGTCCGAGACGGAAACGACGGTACGTAGACACGTGGAGTGCAATAAACGCAAGGAGAATAATGCAGAAAAGTAATAAAGAAACTGTCGAATATGACGTCGAATGGCGAAAAGGCTCTGCTTTAAGGTCGGTTACTCAGTGAGGCGTAAAGGAAAGAAGAAAACTTCCGGTCCGTCCTTTTTCCTCCTCACTGGAACGTAAATTTTTTCCCGAGACGCGTCTCGAGTTCTCTTGAGAGAATTGCCTTTTCCGGAGTGAGCCCGTAAAGGTATGTTGCAGGAAACGAATGTGTGAATATTTAAAGGAAGGATCGAAGGAACGTGGAAAAGATGAAAATAATGCGCTTGCTTGTGCTCTGCTCGCGGAAACGAAACTTTTTCAGCTTCTTCCTTCTTGCTGCTTCGTTGAGCCGAATGGCGTACCTACTCGAAATTTCTCCGGAAGGAAAGTGACGTGAATGGGTGTTTTTGTGGTAATAAGAGATGGCGAATGTTTGAAGTAGTGAGTGAGAAAATGTGTAAGAAATTAAAGTAATGTGCTTCCTGGTGTTTGCTTGCGGAAACGAAACTTCTTGAGCTTCTTCCTTCTTCCTGCTTCGTTGACTCGAATTGGGTTCTTGACATTTTTTCGAAAAAGAAGTGAGGTTTCTAGTGAAATGCGTGTTTGCAGTGATATTTAAACAGTTACGGGAAGGATTCAGGAAACATGGAGAAATAAAACTAACGTGCTTTCTTGTGTTCGCTCGTGGAAAGGAAATTTTCTGAGAAGCTTTTGTCTTGCTTCGTCGATTCAAATGGCGATCTTGATATTTTTCCGGAAAAGAAGTCGTGTGAATGTATATTTATGTGGCATAAGAGATAGCGAATGTTTAAAGGAGGGATCGAGAAATGTGGAAAAAGTTAAAGTAACGTGCTTTCCTGGGTTCGTTTACGAAAGGAAATTGTTTCAGAAGCTGTTGTCTTGCTTCGTCGATTGAAATGGCGTTCTCGAAATTTTTCCAGAAAATAAGTAATGCCAATCTAATGTCTACGGTAATAAACTTTTGTTTCCTTCGTTGACTCGAATGGTGCTCTTGAAATGTTTGCGAAACAGAAGTAATGTGAATCTGTGTTTGGGGTGATAAGAGATGGTGAACATTTAAAAGAAGGATCGAGAAAACGTGGAGAAGATAAACGTAATGTGTTTCCTTGTGTGTTCGCTAGCAGAAGCGAAATTTTCTAAGAAGCTTTCATCTTTCTTCGTTGATCCAAATCGCGAAGGATATATCTTTGGATATTTTTGAAATTTTCATGGAAGGGAAGTAATGTGTATATGTATGTGTTTGTACCGATAAGAGATGATGAATATTTAAAGGAAGAATCGAGGAGACGTGGAAAAGACGACTGGAACGTGTTTCCTTGTATTCGCTCGCGGAAACGAATTTTTTTAAAAAGATTTCGTCTTGCTTCGTTCACTCAAATAGGAAAAATATTTTTAGATTTTGTTTTGAAATATGTATTTTGTGAAATACAAGTAACGAGCTTATTTCCTGTAATAATGATTGAAGTAACTAAATCCATTTCTTGAACGTCTTAACACCAAAGCTAACAAAAGCAAATCAGACAAGGGAAATCCCCATATGGAAAAAATCTCCAGTGCGCTTAGTGTTAAATTTTCATTTCAAACTACTAGATTTGTGATAAACTTTTTATATTTATTAAATTTCTCTACTCGTCTTTTTCTTATTTTCTACGATTTATTACCTTCGACAAATGGACAGTAAATGTCACATTATGCCAAGCACGTTCTTTAAACGTTTAATTAATTTTGATAATCGTCGTGTTCCAACGGTGTACATTTTCCCAATAAATTTCCTCTATTCTTCTATTTTTTATTTTTTAAGATTCGTTGTCTTGGACAAATGAACAGTCGGTGCTTTTTTAAAATTCTTTCACGTTATTCTAATGTTTATCGTTTAATTAATTTTTATATTTGTCCTATTCCAACATTTAGACTCTTTCTCGTTTAACAATGAGGAAGGCGTTGAAAGCGCCATACTAAGTGGATAAAACAAACGACTGTGGCAAAGTGAAATAAATCCGCGCACGAAGACGTTAAATTGGCCTTTCTTCACAATTTGTCCTTTCACTCTGCGCACGAGAATAGTCAAGAGGAAACCGAAACGTGCGCGCGTGAAAAGGAAGAACAATGGTACTGAAAAAATATTATTAGACGATAACTTTGCCGTTTTGGCTCACTGCCCTTGGGATATCGTAGAAACGAAACTTTTCACTCTCCTCTTCTTGGCCTTCGTAAATTTCGTGTAAATGGCGTATCGATTTCACTGTTCTCCCGACGACAAATGTGTAAAAGAAAAGAAACTGCATAACGCGAGAGAAGTTTTGTGCTCGACGGAAACGAGAGAACAAGGACACCGTCAAAGTTATTATTAGACATTCATTTTTCTGTCTGGTCGACTATCTTCGATCATTGCAAAAACGAATAAGTGCCTAAAAATCCTGCTTATTTCTCTCCCAACTTCGTAGATGTCGCGTAAGCGGTTTGTCGATTCGCCGATATGACAAATGCGTAAAAACAAAAAATCGGGGAGAGAATTTTCTGCTCGACGAAAACGAAAGAATAACGGTACTATAAAGGTTATGAAACGTTAACTTTTTCGTTGACTCGACTACCTTCGGTTCACCACAAAAACATCCTGCACATTTCTTCTCAAACTTCGTAAATTCCGCGTAAACGCCGCCCGTGTCGATCGGCCGCAATGATAAATACATAAAAACGAAAAATCCACGAGAGAGAATTTTGATACTCGACAGAAATGAAAGAACGACACAGTGAAAATTATTATTAAACGTTAACTTTTCCGTAGAGCCGACTTTAACTCACGCTACAAAAGCATCCTGTACATTTCTCCTCAAACGTCATAAATTCCGCGTACACGGCTTGTCGATCGACCGCAATGATAAATGCGTAAAAAACGAAAAACCCACGAGAGAGAATTTTTAGGGACGATCGTAAAAGGAGTGACTTATTATAGTCTACAGAAACGAAAGAATAAAAGTGAAAGTTATTATTAAATGTTAACTTTTCCGTTGAAACGACTACCTTCGGATCCTGCACGTTTCTTCTCAAATCTCATAAATTCCGCGTATGCGATTTGTCGATCTGCCGCGACGACAAATTGCGTGAAAACAAAAAATCCACGAGAAAGAATTTTTATACTCGACAGAAACGAAAGAACAACGACACCGTAAAAATGTTTATTAAACGTTAATTTTTCCGTTGAGACGTCTTTAACTCGTACCCTAAAAACATCGTGCACATTTCTTCTCAAATAAGGTAAATTCCGCGTGAGCGGCTTGTCGATTCGCCACGATGAGGAGAAATGCGTAAAAATGCATACACCACCACCAGGGAGAATTTCTTTGCGCGCTTCGCTTGTCCTCGTGGCATCGACTTTCCGCACGAGCTCGAGACAAATGCTCGCGAGAGAAAAGGAACGCGAAAAGCTAGTTGAAAAATAATGTTCTCTCTTCTCTCTCTGTCCTTCCTCTCGACTTTTCCACCCTGCCTCCAGAGAACCACCATCGACAACGAGACTAACTGCGAGAAAACGAGAACCTTCTCCGCAAGAACGACAGACGCGTCTTTGCTAAATTTCGAGAATATAAATTGCGTCGATCTGACCTCTACCTCTCTCCACCTCCCTCCTTTTTCTCTTTCTCCTGTGAGAATCGGAACAATGAAAATGATGCATCGTTCTGGGTTCAAGCGAACTTCTCGCGATGACAAATGCACCCACCGACGCCCTCGTCCCGCGACGGAAACGCATCGTGCCACTTGGCTCCAAAGTTACTTCGTCCACCAAGGTCTCACCGGCTGACTCTTGACCCTTTCAGCAAATTAAGCGATAATTGCTGAAAAATTGTCGAGGATTAATTGGAGGGACTCGAATTAGGGGAAACCGGGGCGGAACGGCCCGCCTAACGTTTGGAGTAAATTTTTGAGGTCTCAATGATGAAATTTTCTTTTAGAAAAATTAGGAACCGTTTATTCAAACATTTTTCTAACAAAATTTGCAAATGAAGATAACATAAAATAATATATTTTGTTTGTTATAGCAATAAACTAAAAAAGTGTCTTTAAGTCCGTTCCGCCCCATACACGGGGCGGAATGAACTCCGTGTTTTTTTTGTTTTTTTGATTTCTTTGATAACACACCTTACAAATAAGCTGGGCTTCATCGTCGCCACTATCTATGCCAGCACACGAGTTATGAGCCCACTGCTTGCACCTCTGACATGCAATCCAACCCTCAATTGAAGTGGAATATAATTCCTTGCAATGTATACATGCCGCATCTTCGTTGTCTTCGGATGTTTCATTTTCTGAAGCGTCAATTTCTTCTTCTTTATTCTTCCTCTTCTTTGATCGAAGACTTTTTCCTTTTCCTTTCAGTTTCTTCTTGTCTCCTCGAGCTAGCAGCCTGATCTTTGCTCTATTCTCTTTAGTTTCTTTAGCTTCCAGGGCTTTTTTTACCGCTTCTTGTAGCTCATTCTTGTACGGAGATGATGTGAGAATGGCGGTTTTACCTCTCTTTCTTGTCACTCGTTTCTGCCCTGGTGTAACTCTGGGTATTGGTATAACATTTTCCGGGGCGGAATGGCCTACGGGTGTATTTTCCCAAATGCATATCTATTGGGAAAATATTCAGTAACCACCGTAAACAATTTTTTTCCCCAACTGCATTGTACACAAATATAGCTAAGAGAACATGCTGATTTAGGTGGACTAAATGTTGATTGTGATGAAAAAAATAATGACAGACTTACCTTAGTTGCAAACCGTCCGGAAAGTTATAATACAACAGTTAATTCGCTCACTTTTATAGGTAGACTACGTAACTGGTGCGCGACAACAGTTGCAACTTAACCTAATCATAACAGACATTGTTTTCATAAACATTTGTCAGTCTAAGCGCAGTCTAGCGCCTCTGGACGACGTTAGGCCACGGAGATCGTTCTGCCCCGGTAGTCCATTCCGCCCCGGTCTCCCCTAACTCGTTTCTTTTTCGAACCCTTCAGAGTGCAGAATATTTAAGAAAATATCCTACTTGTTTGTGTCGTAATTCTGACATGTAAATAATGAATTTGAGCTCAGGTAACCGGAAAGAATCTTCATTATGCGATTGCTTTTACCGAGGTAGTTTCTTCTTTCTTTGTCCCTTTTTTTTAATGGAGGCTTGTTAAAAAGCAATTTATTAGTTCGAAAGAGTTATTAGGTAGTTCTGTGCTTTTTTGGAACAAAAACGATGTATTTTCTTAACCAACTTGAAATCTTGTTCGTACGAAGAAGGTCGCGTGGATAGAGTTTTGAAGAACTAAATAAGTCCAATAAAAATGTTTCGTTCTAGTTAGTCACATTGAACTTCCTAAGGTATTGCAATATTTCACTTTGATGTTTCACTTTCACTTTCACCTGTCTGAAACTTTTGCCAATTTTGTAATTACCGATTAACGTCTATCAGAATTTTCTTACTTTATTTCTCAGGAATATTATTTCTAATTATTATTTAGAAACTTATTTCTACGACCAATTATTTATTTTTACAATATACTTATCCAGTTTATTTTTTTAAAAAAGTTGGAAATCGTACGACATCTTTATGGGCGTATTATGAATCATTTTCGTGGAGAAAACATTCGCCGAAATATATTCCACAAACCATCGAGAAATATATCTCAATACGATTAAAGGCTTAGTGTCCAATTTACATGCTTTCTATTTCCAATCATTCTTACAAGACAATTATTACAATTGTATTCTTACTAGAGCCTTCATTTAATAGAGCCGCAGGATTCTTAAAAGAGCCTTCATCAAAAGAACGACAAAAATATTCCCTTATTCTTTATCAACATTAAATCTCTCGTATACACAAATATTCGTTTCAATTTTATTCTCCCGTAAAAATTCCACCGAGGACAAAAACCAGACTATATTTTTTTACCCACAGAGAAAACATTTCTCGATAAATACCGACCCTTTCGTAACTTATACGTTGAAACCATATCACCGGCCAACACAGAAAAAAGAAACCTTACCATTCTCATTTGTCCAGTTCACCATCTTAAAACACTCTCTTCGAAGAGAAAACATCATGGCTAAGAAAAACAGTGCCAAAGCAAACACAGCGGCGAGCTTCTCGCGTTTATTCGGGAGGATATTAAAAAATTCTCTTAAACTCGCAACAATTGATTCGCCAAGCTCCTCGGCAGGTTCTAAAATAAAAGAACAAAATTTTCCGCTTGCCTCTTCTATTCTCTCCCACTCTCTCTCTCTCTCTCTCTCTCTCTCTCTCTCTCTCTCTCTCTCTCTCTCTCTCTCTCTCTCTCTCCCCCCCCCCTCTTTCTACTTGCTCGACTGCACCGAAGCATTCCTATCTCAGCGTGCCAAAGCGTGAAAGTCCGCCGGACGGAGTTTTCCTCGACTCGCGATGGCGCGCAAAACGAATAAGCAGAGACGAAGGAGAAACGAAAAAAAGTAGAAGCGTGAAAATAATGCGGATGTTAACTTCCGCATTTGGCTCGGAGCCCGACGCGCGCCAGCGCACAGTGGATCCGAGCAATGTTAATGTGCGGACACAGGCCAACAAATTTGTTTTCACGATATTCATTGCTAATTAACAAATTTCGGTTGTACATAGTTCTGAGCAACTAGAAATAACTGATTTTCGAAAAGATTTATTGAATATTCATGTCGTACATCCTTCTGAACCTCATGACTCACATGGATTTCTTTTCCTGTCATTTTACACATGAAACTTCAAAGCAGTATAGTTCTTCCATATCCAAATATGTGGATACCAATTTCTTCCATGTTAGTAACATGGCTTTTCGATATAAAAAAAAAGATACTTGTGTAGGACACGTGAACATTAGTGTAAAAAAATGGCGGCCATTCTTTTATGTCTAAAAAATCCAATATCATAAGTAAGTTAAAATTTTCATATAAAAAAATGTTTAACAGTGTTCAAGACTCTGTTGATTTTATATGTCTAATTGTAAGTAAACCTTCTATTTCATCAATCCATTGGTCCCAGCTGCCCGTATAGATGTCCATTCATGAAATACAAGAGAATTTCGGAAGGGGGGGGGGGGGGCGCGTTAGTTATAACGACGAGAAGCTTCACTGCTTAATTTCGTAATTTTCTCACGTTTTTAGGCATAAATTGTGCATGCTGTGTGTGTGTGTGTATGCGTGTGTTACAGCAGAGAGGGTTCGGAGTCCTTAAATATTACGGGACTGACGGATCGTGAGGCCCTTATCTCTGCTGTGACACACACACACACACACACACACACACACAAGATATGGAAAATCGGACCGTGCATCCTCCCCTTGGTGCATATTGGTTAATACTAATGCCAGCGGTAGCAGCACATTAGAAAAAAGCATTGTCAACAATTGTCATTTAAACAATATTGCATACAACAATGATTTAAATTGGTAAAGTAAATGCTTCACGATCATGTATACATAAGTACTTTGCTTTAGTTATTGTACTTAGTCTCCACAAGTGCGATGTCCGCTCTTTGCCATGTGTCGATCAACTGTGCGGCGCTGGCGCCGGCCGCTCGTAGAGTAGACGACGCTCAACATTTTCTCGCCTCTCCATTCCACCCCTTCCAACTCCAGGAGGATACGCGCAAATTCCACCAGCGCATTCTCAGGGGAAGCGAGTAGCGCGAAGCGAAACGAAACGATACTCGAAGTGTGAGCGGCCGAGAAAATTTTGCCGAGATGCGTGACGTCGGTCGCGAAAGAACGGCCGGACGATAAATCAAGTTTTAAACGAAGAATCGACGTGGGTGCGTTTTTAGGCACGACCGTAAAGGGAGTGACTTATGCAATCGCCATCGCGAAAACCGTTCGTATGTATGTGTGTCCGTGTATATCCTCGATTTCGGAAAAACGGCTGAACCGATCGGGACGAAATTTGGCACAAAAATCAAGTACACTACTGTGAGTTGACAATAAGGTTTGTGAGCCGCCATCTTGAACCGGTACAAGATGGCGGGAAATTCAAATTTCGAATAAAGTTTAATTTTGCCGGCATTCCGAAACGGTTGAAGATGGCTATACATAAAGTTTCCTGGCACCAAATGGGTATATACTCCACGGGCATGCCAAATTTCATCCAAATCTGTTCAGCCGTTTGGCCGGAATACTGGATTAAAGATTTTTATTAAGCAAATTTAAGTTTTTAATCCAGTATTCCGGTAAAACGGCTGAACAGATTCGGACGAAATTTGGCATGTACATGAAGTATATACCCATTTGGTGCCACGAAACTTTATGTATAGCCATCTTCAACCGTTTCGAAATGGCGGCAAATTTAAATTTCTTTACCAAATTTAAGTCTTTAATCCAGTATTCCGGTAAAACGGCTGAACAGATTCGGACGAAATTTGGCATGTACATGGAGTATATACTGATTTGGTGCCACGAAACATTGTGTATGATCATCTTCAACCATTTCGAAATGGTGCCAATTTCAAGTCTTTAATCCACTATTTTATTTTACAATTATAGTTTGAAAATCCCGTAATTTCGAAACGGTTGAAGATGACCATGCATAAGTTTCGTGGTACCAAACGGGTATATTTTTGATCTACATGCCAAATTTTTTCTGAATCCGTGCAGGCGTTTCGAAGGAATACTGGATTAAAGATTTCAATTTCCGCAATTTCTGAATGGTTAAAGATAACCATGCATAAAGTTTTACTGCAGCAAAGGGGTATATACTTGATGTACATGTAAAATTTTGGTTCGGATGCATTTAATTGTCCGGTTTCGATCACTTGCGCGCATTGCAGAAATGCTGCATTTCGCGGGCGAGCGAGAAGCGCGGAGCAGTCGACGTTCTCAGGGGGTATGGCGTTTGAGTGAAGCGAAAGCGCAGAGGACTCTGTAGCATAGTTTAATATCTCAATACTTGAATTTTCCACAATTTCGAAACGTTTTGAAATTCGTGGGCGAGCGCGAAGCGCGAGCAAAGGCGATCTGGGGGGGTTGGCGCTTGAGCGAAGCGAAAGCGCAGGGGGTCTGCCCCCTAGTTTTCTCCTTTTTCGTTGTGTTCGGTGTTACTTCTTCGTTTTCTCTTCTTCTTCTGCTTCTCCTTGTTTCTCTATTTTTTTCTACTAATGTTCTGCAGAAATTTTCTTTCTTCTTTTCCGCGTTATTTCTTCGTTTTCTCTTCTTCTTTCTCCTTTCTCCTACTTCTCCTTCTTTCTACATTCTTCTTCTGCTTATGTTCCTCAGAATTTCTCCTTTTTCTTTTCCGTGTTACTTCTTCATTTTCTCTTCGTCTTCTTTCTCTCTTTTTCAGCTTCTCCTTCGCTCTCTTTTCTTATTTTTCCGTTAATGTTCTCCAAACCGGATACACTAACTAAGCACTAGCTGCTCAATGTACGGACTATTACGCTTTTCAGAAGAGTCTTTCGCGCGGGATACCGTTCACTTCGAATTCTGTGGATTCACGCTGTCTCCACTTTTCAAGCTGATCTTTGTACCTTCGAATGGAAATTGGCATTGTTGGTAGGATGTGTCGGTCGCGGAAGAACGGCCAAGCGATAAATCAAGTTTCGAACGAAGAATCGATGCACGCGCGCTTTTTTTTCTTTTTCGTTTTGTTCGGTGTTACTTCTTTGTTTCTTCTTCTTCTTCTTCTTCTTCTTCTTCTTTCACCCTTCTTGGTCTCCTTTCGTTCTCCAGTCCGGATACACATGGTGTCCCTTACGAAGTAATACGTTCAATCGTTTCTGCCGCGCAAACTATTACGCTTTTCGAAAGAGTCTTTTGCTCCGGTCACATTTTGTGGATTCACGCTTTCTCGAGTGTTCCGGCTGATTTTTCTTCTTTCCAAAGGAATTTCGATGACCTCGTGGACGTAGGCAAATAGTCTGTACCCCGAAGAATTCAATTTAAATTACAGTTCTTTGAGATCACCTCAAGGTCGTTAAAAAAAAAGAACATCTTCACCAGTCAATCTTCAATATCTTGAAAATTCTTCCTCATCTACTATAGCCCCTTTTCCTTCAATTTCAGAATACCTAGAAATTATCTCTCGTCATATGTAATGGCAAGCACTCTCTCGAAAGCTTCGTAAGTTTTGCCTAAAACGTCTTTCGGCATAAGGAATGGTCCGTGGGATAATTGAACGTATCAAGTAAAATGGGACACCCCGTGTACTTTGTAGTAACGAGAGTTTGAGCGCAGGAGGAGGAAGCGTGTCGTCGTCGTCGTCGTCGTCGTCGTCGTCGTCGTCGGGTCGCTCCATTTCATTTGATTTATCTTGCATTCGCTTCTTCTTACTCCTGATGGAGGGAAAAAGGAAGAACAAGAAGAAGGAGAGAGAGAGATTGCGTTTTTCTTCGACATCTCATTGCTTCTTTTCCATGTCGATGCCAGTCTGCTGTTAGGTACCAGTGAAATAAGAATATCACGAGGTACTTTTAAGAATGCGTTTAAACGACGTATGAAAGTTACTTGATGGACTGATTTTTTTCATTCGAAAAATTGGTGAGTTCTAAAAGTGCGTTCGAGTCAAGGATCGAATGAAAGAATTAGTGATAAACCTCGACCTTCTTTATTTGAGGAGAGTTGATTGGTTGTGTGATATCGTTTAGACAGTGACAGCTAAATAATTAAGATTCGAATCTAGTAATAGCATTGTAATCGATAATAGAATTGGCAATCAGTGCTAATCAGGTTGAGGAGTACTGCCAAGCATATGTTAGGTACTTAATGTTACAGAGTGTTTAAAGAAGTAACAATGAAAATGGTATTACTAGAATACTAGTATTAAAAGAACGCAAACGTTAATAGTAGTATCGAAACTCGTAAGTAATAAGAGTTATTAGGTGTAGAAATGAGTAATCCAAACTTTTTTAAACAGTTAAGAAATTAATTTTAAAATCAATTTTTTTCCCGCTCTATTGCGGTAATATAATGTTGACATATAGCTATTAAAAATTATGGTTGGTATGCCAGAAAACCTAACATAACTTTCAAGAATATTCAGTTTAATAGCGTCAGAAATGGCAACAGGTAATTAGCATATCCGACACTGTATTGTCTACGAATTCCAACAAGGAACAAGCGTAGCAAAGACATGCAAATCAATTTGTTCTTTCCTCGGGGAAGATATTGGGTGCTTCCGATAACACTGTTCAACAAAGAACAATTTATTTTCTCTTTTGTAATGTCCATTGAGTGATTTCTATAGTGTTCGTGTCTCGTCCTAAACACGAATCCGGAAGCAGAATTGCTCCATCACCCTCAGTTTTCGAAGAAGACGAACTTTTGTTAAACCTGCCGATTTCTGGCAAAAATGAGGTATTCCGTGAAAACTAAAAGTGCTAGAGAGTTCAGCTTAGTCTTAAACTGGAGAGGAGAAATTTGTGGATAAGACAGTGCCCATGAGTACAATTATCTGCAATTTTGAAGGGTCGTAAATCATCGTCAAAGTTTGAAAGTAGGTCTATAGGCGTAGCTTTCACGTGCTATGCTTATAGTTTTACGAAAAGTGTTTTAACTGTGGTGAATTTGTTCCACTTTGTTGGATTCCTCGAACATTTCTGAGGACGACATACTGCGGCAGAAGCGTCCAAACGATTTTTATGGCTAGTGAATTAAGAAAATGTTAGTCGACAATATCTGCATGATGCCTTGCCGCCTTGCCGACATTAATTCGTTTGTCTCGACTTCCAGTACCGTAGCCGATCGTAATGGGCCGCCTATACGGGCTTCCAACAGAGTACTCACTTTCTATATGCAAAATTGTGTATTTTTTGCTATTTTTTCATTGTGCGACATTTCTACATCATTGAAAAATTAACAAAAAACAAAAAGTTTTGCATACAGAAAGTGAGTGCTCTGTTAGAAGCTCGTAGGGTGGCCCATTACGCTCGGTTACGGTACTGGAAGCCGAGACAAACGAATTAATGTCGACACGACGGCAAGGCATAATGTAAATTTCGTCGACTAACATTTTCTTAATTTGCTAGTGATAAAAGCCGTTTGGGCTCTTTTCCCACACTATTTACTCCTCAGAAATCGTTGACGAATTTAACAAAGTCGAGCAAATTCATCACAGTTAAAGCATTTTTCGGAAAACTATAAGAATAGTACACGAAAGCTACGCGTATCGATCTGTTTTCAAACTTTGATGCTAATTTGCGACCTTTCAAAATTGCAAATAATTATGCTCATGGGCGCTATCTTATTCAAAAATTTCTTCTCTCCAGTTTAAGACTAAGCTGAACTCTCTAGCGCTATTAGTTTTCACGCAGAACCACATTTTTGCCGGAAATCGGCAGTTGTAACAAAAGTTCGTCTTTTTCGAAAACTGAGCGTCGTGGATCAATTCTGCTTCCGGATCCGTGTTTAGGATGAGAAATACTATAGGAATCACCTAATGGATAATGCAAACCAAAATTTGTGTTGAACAGTGTAACCTATAGTTGAGTTGATTTTCCTAGGAATAAAATATACGATAGGTAGAACCATCTAGTATCGTCGTACATCATGACAACGCAATGCTGTCTTGTAACACTGACAATGAGTTAGGTAGCAGCGAAGGACGCCGAAGGTACGATATGAGGTAATAGTTTCTCAAAATGATACTAATTATGAAGTAAATTAAACTTTTATTAATTGATACTACAGTTACGTTTACTAACATTTATTATCACGCAAAATATTGTTAAAATCTTATCTTCAATTTGAAGTATCATAACCTATTTACAAATATTATTTTCATAAAATTACCAGATTATTATCTACATTATTCTTTTAATATTTAAATATTCAAATGTAATCAAAGATTTTCAGATAAAAATGGATTTACAAAACATTTTGGACATATTTTTTGATAATTCATCAGATGATGAACATGACGATTATTTTCTACATGTTAGGCAACGTCACATTAAAATTCAAAATGTTTTCGAAAATACTGTGTTGATATGATTGGCTGATACGACATTTGATACATTTTTCTCGTTTCCTTCACATTTTTCATCAGATGAAACGTTTTCATTTGCATTCAATCCACGTATATTTGATGCAGTAGATAATGGTTTAATGGTAGGATTTTTTCCTAAGATGCCATTCATCGCATTATAATAATCTCAAGTTTGGTTACTTGCTTCAGATTGATTCTTGGCATCTTCAATAGTTTTATATTTCTTCTTCATACTGGTCCATTTAATGTGACAACTCTCTGCAGTCGTGTCCATACGTGTTAATTGATGCAAAAATATTTTTCCACGTTCCTTTGTTTAATGGACCAGTTGAAGAATCTACGTATGTATTTATTTGTACTGACAGTAATTTTATCATTGCATCGGACCATTGAACTCTGCAATTTTCTAAAAATTAAAATATTTCTTATTTTGAGATAACAAAATTAACTTGATATATGTATATATCTACGTTTATTACAGAGATACAAATATATACATACCATTATTATTTGTATTTTTTTCTGCAGTTGCCATTTTGCACAGCACCTATTGAAATTAAAATTAATAGGTTATAATACTTAAAATTGCAGATAAGATTTTAACAATACACCGTAATTTTGCATAATAATAAATGTTAGTGAACGTACCTGTAGTATCAATTAATTCAAGTTTAATTTACTTCATGATTAGTATAATTTTGAGAAACTTCCTCATATGGTAGTGTCCTTCGCTGCTACCTAACTCAACTCAACTCAATGGTGCTACAAGAGAGCATTGATGCCCGTTTCTACCAACGCGGTTTAAAAGTTAATCTCTAGTGACATTCGGTTAACCAAAGTTTACCAAAATATTGGTTTCTACTAACGATAAACTCACGTTTAAACGTATGTAAATCCAGTTTAATTTAAACGATCAATATTGACTGTTTAGCATTGTTAAACTACGGTTCAGAAATATAATTAGCTAGTTTGTAGAAAAATTGTGTAATCAGGTTACATGTAACGTTATTAATAAGGTTATATACAATAATTAAAATAAATATAACGTAAGTAAAAAAGTAAATACATTTAATAAATGAAGCAAAAATTCCATAATACAAAAATTTATAGTAAAAGTTACATGTGGGAAATTTGATGCCCGTATTATTAAGTCTATTGCTAATAAAAGTAACAGTATCTTTCGTTTTAATAAATTTAAAAATTATGAAGAATCGTAACATCGCTTTATACTGTGCATATATTTTACACACACACACATTTTACCTTCTATAGCATCACTATCATAAGTATTTATGATACCTTCAACAGAAGGTTTAATAATATCTCGTACACGTTCTATCAGTATATTTGATTGAGATTCACATGGTCCTCCACCTAGTTTTACAATCATATTTTACTTATTACAGTATACAGTATTACTTATAAATAATTATATACATCTACAAATTATAAAATAATCATTTTGATGATATTTAATACCCCTATAGTTTTATACCAAAATGTCAAGTAACATTTTACTTACCAGTTTTATATAATTTTATCCTTTCATCAGCAACAAATTTTCGGGTCTGTTTTTTTTAGATTCTCCCAACAACTTTTAAGAACCTCCGCATTTCTAAATTCAGTTGAAGAAGATATACTATTATAATTATTTTCTATTATCTTCCAACACTTTTCTTTTTCTTATGAGGTTATTCCGTCAGTTCTTTTATTTTCTATGATATTTTTATATTTTAATACTGTTTCTGTTAAAATTCGTTTTTCCTTTTCGGAAAAGTTTTGGGCACGTTTCCGTTGAACACTTAATTTTGCTTTATTCATTTTTATTTGATTTTTATAAACTTCTTCGTTTGATAATGTTTAATAATGTTTGATATGTATCACACAATCACAGTTCCGTTAGAACGATTATGAACCAATCACCGTTCTACATTCTAGTGCTTCCTGAATTATATCAAACATGCTATAAGTTTAGCTAAACGTTCCACATAGTTCATTCGTAGAAACCAATCATATTTAAACTCAGAGGGTGGTTCCGATAACCTATAGTTGAGTTAATTTTTCTAGGCATAAAGTATACGATAGGTACAACCGTCTATTATCACCATACTTCATGACAACTCAATGCTGTCTTGTAGCACCATTGAGTTGAGTAGAGTTGAGTTAGGTAGCAGTAAAGGACGATATAAGGTACAACCAAGGGTACGATATAAGGTAATAATTTCTCAAAATTATACGAATCATGAAGTAAATTAAACTTTAACTAATTGATACATCGTAATTTTGCATAATAATAAATGTTAGTGAACGTAACTGTAGTATCAATTAATTAAAGTTCAATTTACTTTATAATTTTGTATAATTTTGAGAAATGACTAATATAACTCAACTCAACTCAACTCAATGGTGCTACAAGACAGCATTGAGTTGTCATGAAGTATGGTGATACTAGATGTTTGTAGCTATCGTATATTTTATTCCTAGGAAAATCAACTCAACTATAGGCTATCGGAAGCACCCATTGTTATGGAAGCGCGGCACCCGAGTCGGTCAGCAAATAAACGGGACTGAGAAATGTAAAAGGAATGGGTTTATTAGGGATTTGGGGGTACTGGGAACGTGTGTACTCGTCGACGGCAGCCAAGACAGTAACGGCAATGCAGATTGCAGGCTGTTTACGGAGCTTGTTTCTTATGTTTGCTACCTGGCAACGTGTTGCCAGCCAGCTTACTAGGAGCTGCCATATATGGGGGGGTCGACCCGTAACAATATTATATCGTACGACGTATCTGCATTTTGGTTCAAGCGGTTCAAAAGCGGCGATTTCTGTCTGAACGACAAACAACGTCTTGGAAAAGCACGAAAGTGCTGCAACAACGATAATTTGGAGAAGTTGTTCGATGAAAATTCGACATAAACTCAAAAAGAGCTTGCAAAGTAGTTAGGAGTGACTAAAACTACTCTGCAATTTAAGTAATTAGCAGCTTTTTTAAAAAGGAAAAAGTAAACTTGCGAGAAATTCGATTATTCATTACTACACCTAATACAGCAGGAGATTAAAACAGAAACATCGTTTAACAAACAAAAGTACCTAACAACATCTCACTCTTCACATTAATTAGCTAACAAATCTACTCCACGCGATCAAGTTTTCTAATTACTCCAACAATTACTCCAAACTCCCTTGAGGTTCCAAATTTCTAGCAAGTTCCTTCTTTCGTGTTCTCGACGGTCTCGTAATACGCGCACAGGTATTCTCCTCACGTTTCCACTTCTTTAACAAATCCACCGAAAATTCCAATAAATTTTACAACTTTCCGCTCTTCTTTCTTCTCACTCTTCCTGCAACATTCGAAGCTGCAAGAACCAGGAAACACTCCACGTGGCACTTGGCGAAGAAATCGAGCGAAACGACTAGGAGAAGGGCGCGTCGTGGTAACGAGGGGACTTTTTCAACTGTTAACGGGCATTCAGAGGAACACCAGAGAGAGAGAGAGAGAGAGAGAGAGAGAGAGAGAGAGAGAGAGAGAGAGAGAGAGGGGGGGGGAGTTTCACGAAGAACCTCACATTAGAATTAATGTCCGCGCCTCCAAATGATTCTTAAAATAAAGCGCTCCGCGTGCGAGAAATTCCAAGGGGTGGAAAAGGGGGTGGAAAATGATGAGAGACCATAATCCTTTCGGTAATGGCGAAATTTCTCGGAGTGAACGCGCAAGATTCGCTCGTCGTTTCGCCGTGAAGGGCCCCCGCCCGACGCGGAGGCTTGGCAACAGCTGAAAATGGAAAGAGAGAAATTGCGAGAAGGTGGAGAGGAGGAGCAATTGATTTCGTTAAACTTCGATTAATGGCCTACCCTCATTGAACTCTTATTAACGGGTAAACGCTCTCGTGCCCTAACTTCCGGAGAACGTCCGCTTTTGCTCGTTCGCTCGTTCGTTCGTTTCGCTGCTGGCATTGGGATGTGGTAGAAATTGGGCGCGGAAAAGCAGAAGGGGTGAGTCGGTAATAACGGTGGAATTGCAGAAATCCCCCCGAAGGAAACTGTGCGAATTCGTGTGCGAGCTTTCCTCGACTCAAAAGCAGCGGTGCCTGGAGTCTTTTTCGAAATTATATGTATACTTTTTTTGGTTTAAGATTTTTTGCCGGCGAAGGGACAGATTTTCTTTATATTTACAGTGCTGCGATACTTATAGGCATTTGTTTGTAATATTTTTTAAGCAATTACGTTGATGTTTATTTATTTATTTTTATTTTTTAATTGCAACGGCTGTTATTTTGGGCAAAATTTGTTTGTAGTAGATTTTAATGGATATCTTGTTACTTTATAATTAACGTTTTTTGAGTTTATGTAAATATGTATTTTTCGAAGGTAGGAAATAATGTTAAGAGCGATGGAATTGCAGAAGCTCTCTCGAAAGAAACTGTGAAAATTCGTATATAAGGTTTCATGGACTCAAAAGCAGTGGACTCGGTAGTCTCTTTTGAAATTATATGATTGTTTTGTTTGAAAATTTTTAGCAAGGAAAAATTTCTTTTTTATACTCATAGTGCTGCGCTGATTTTTGCCGCACTATTATTTTAGACAAAATTTGATTGTAGTAGATTCTTATAATTTTATAATTAATGTTTTCTAAGTTTATAAATTGTTTCCTTAGTATAAATTATATATATTCAGTATAAAATATTTCCTTCAAACTCATTTAGTTTTTAATGCAAAATGGCCGTAAAAGTCGCTTTACCGTTTATCGAACACAACTTGATCAACAGTTTGAACAATTCTTCCCAACAAACATACATTTGTATTCTTCTCCTCCTGCATTTATTTATAGTATCTTAACTCTATGGGGCACGGTGGTATTAAAAGTGTCCCACCTTTTTGATGCACGACTATGCATGGTGGGACACTTTTGTCCCACCTCGAAGTATTGCAATAGTTACGTGCGCATATGTAGGTTTACATTTAGTCTTACTTATGTAAAGCACTTGGTAATGCCATCAATAAATATTATAAATGTGTTCACTTATGTTGGCAAGTTTCAACATACCAGTACAGTTTCGTCATTTTTATTGCTAAATTCCTGTGCCACGAAGAGTTAAACAACGTGTCTTAACTCTCTATCACATTCGGAAACATAATTTTTAATATTCAACAATGTAATCGAAATAGAAAATCCTACAAGACATCGTCCGTACGCTTCGATTCTAAGGTCCAGTTACAATTTTCGTTTAAAAATTTCTATGCCACTAAAAAAGTGAGAGAGGTAGGAGCGGATTTTTCCAATCTGAACTTTTTTCGTGTCTTCTGCGCTTTTAAAAATAAAAACCACCCCTTCCTCGGCTTCCTCGGACGCGCGTGGAGTTTATTTATAGAGCTAAAGGCCACTTTCGAGGTGGCCAGGGCGAAGAAAAGAACCGTTCGAGATATTCGGCGAACGTGAAATTTCTTGTCCCTCCTTTACTGCTCTCTCCTCTTGTTTACATAAGAGAACCCTTTGACTTTCGGAGAGCGTCAAAAATCAAAAGAAATACATACGAACGATAAAAGTGTAATACTTTCAAAATTTTGTAGGGACGAATTATATGTTCTCGTGAATGTGTGGTTAAAATAAATTTCTAAATTTAAACAAAAAATGAAAGGAAATTAATTGATAGACGTAGGCAGTTTAAAAATGGCGTAAATTACGTATTCTGATTTAAAGATACGGCTAAACAAAGGAATAATAAGAGATAACAATCAAATTTAAAGGACATAATTTACTTTAACAATCTCGTAATAGTTAATCAAATGAAATTTTTCCATACCAAGAAGCATAACATAACTTTCTTAATTGTGTGTATGTTAATGTTTATGTATGTGTATACATTTTTACAATTACCAGAGCTAATTGATTTTCGTGTTGGGAATATTCAGTATTTCCAGTGAAGAAAAAAATTATCTCCGCGTCGAATTGTGCCTTATGCGAGTTTTCTCGTCTTTTCTCGCTTCGAAACAATTTTTTTCTTTCTTCTTATCGGAGTCGTTATATAATTCGCTCCTATTGTGTCTCGTTGACCTCATTCGTTTCACATCGCGACCTTCGTTATTAGCAACACACTTCCTTTATTCATTTTCTCTGCTTTTCTCTTCGTCTGTTTTTTTCATTCCCTTTTCCTCTTTCTTGCGACTCCCTCTTCAATAGCCTCGTCGAAGGACAGAAAAGAAATGATTCCGTTGCTCACTCGAAAACCCAACATCTCCCTGTTTCTCGCATTGCTCGTGAAATTCGATATCCTCTATTAACTGTAATGGATTTTAAAGCCGGTTCTTTCTCACTTCACTTCTCCTTTTGTCTGCTATCGAAAGAAAGGGGGAAAAAAGATCACACTTTCTTTTTTCTCTCCCACCGCTCGTTAAATTCGATATCCTCTATTAACTGCAATGGATTATTAATCTTGTCTTTCCTCACTTTACTTCTTGTTTCGTTCTTTCTTCTTTAAACTCGTCGAAGAAAATGGAAACTAGTGGTGGTTAGTGGTCGGCACGATCGCCGGGTGCTCGCGCTTCGCGCTCGCCTTACCGGGTGCAGAAAAACTCCGCTTTCTGCCATAGGCACGACCGCGTAACTCACGTTTCCATACTTGAATTTCCCATAATTTTGAAACGGTTGAAGATGGCGGTACATAAAATTTCGTGGCACCAAATGGGTATATACTCGATGTACATGCCACATTTTGTTCGAATCTGTTCAGTCGTTTTGCCGGAATACTGGACTAAAGATTTGAATTAGCCGCCATTTTTCATTCGGCCAATCAAAAAATTTGAAAATTTCCAGTAATTGTCATTGCATACGTGTACATGTACGTGTAAAATTTTATCGGGATCCAATGAATAGTACCAAAGATATGAATTTTTCGATATTTGAATTTGCCGCCATTTTGTACCGGTTCAAGATGGCGGCTCACAAACCTTATTGTGAACTCACAGTAATGTACTTGATTTTTGTGCCAAATTTCGTCCCGATCGGTATCCTCTATTAACCTTTTCTCACCTGGATTTCTTTTTCTTTAAAAATGAAATATCCTTTTCGAGTTATTTTATCTTTCGGCCGAAGTAGTGTCTTGGCTCCAAAAGCCACAAAGTCGGCGCTGTAGTGGATTCTAATTGTTGTCGTTTCTCACTTCTCACTTCTCTTCTTTTCTCTTCCTTTTTTCTCTAGACTCGTCGAAGAAAATTGAAAAGAAATTTTCCTTTCCTTTTTCTCGTACTTATCGTTAAATTGGATATCCTCTGTTAATCTTATCGGTCCTCAGTTCCCTTCTTGTTTCATTTTTAGGCACGACCGTAAAGGGAGTGACTTATGCAATCGCCATCCTGAAAACCGTTCGTGTGTGTGTGTGTGTGTGTGTGTGTGTGTGTGTGTGTGTGTGTGTGTGTGTGTGTCCGTGTATATCCTCGATTTCGGAAAAACGGCTGAACCGATCGGGACGAAATTTGGCACAAAAATCAAGTACATTACCGTGAGTTCACAATAAGGTTTGTGAGCCGCCATCTTGAAACGGTACAAAATAGCGGCAAATTCTAATATCGAAAAATTCATATCTTTGGTACTATTCATTGGATCCCGATAAAATTTTACACATACATGTACACGTATGCAATGACAATTACTGGAAATTTTCAAATTTTTTGGTTGGCCGAATCAATAATGGCGGCTAATTCAAATCTTTAGTCCAGTATTCCGGCAAAACGACTGAACGGATCCGAACTAAATTTGGCATGTACATCGAGTATATACCCAGTTGGTGCCACGAAATTTTATGTACCGCCATCTTCAACCGTTTCGAAATTGTGGGAAATTTAAGTATGGAAACGTGAGTTACGCAGTCGTGCCTATGGCAGAAAGCGAAGCTTTTCTGCACTCGGTAAGGCGAGCGCGAAGCGCGAGCACCCGGCGATCGTGCCGAACACTAACCACCACTAGTTTCTTGTTTGGACTGATCGAAGAAAATGGAAAC
The DNA here is from genome assembly GCA_944319695.1 of Tiphia femorata. Classification (NCBI taxonomy): domain Eukaryota; kingdom Metazoa; phylum Arthropoda; class Insecta; order Hymenoptera; family Tiphiidae; genus Tiphia; species Tiphia femorata. The sequence goes on from OX090897.1 coordinate 27,161,766, forward strand.
ATTCATATTTTCTTTGTTTTATCACGCTGCTCGGCAAAAAATTCGATATCCTCTATTAACCCTTTCTGACCTGGATTTTTTTTTTTTTTTATTAAAATAATTTTTCCAGTTATTTTATCGCTTTAGTGGATTATAGATACCGTCATTCCTCGCTTCACTTTTCTTGTTTTCTCCTTCTTTTTTCTTTAGGCTCGTCGAAGAAAATTGAAAAAAAAATCCGCACTTTCTTTTTCCTCACATTGCTCGTGAAATTCGATATCCTCCATTAACTGTTGCGAACCTTAAATCTCCTTCATCCTACCTACTCGCATATTTCTCTTCCTTTCTCTTTTCATTGCTCGCTCTGTCTGGCAAATCTTCAACGGGGTGGTTGACGGGAAAGAAAAAGATTTATCTCTGCCCTAAGGAAGTGATCGACTTCTTTCTTCTCGTAGCATCGACCGTGAAATTCGATAACCCATTGACCTTTCCTCTTATTGAGAGTATTGGTTTCAAAGCTCTCCTCACCTTTGCTTTATTCCATTGACTTAGAAATATGTAGGTGTAAGTCGCGGAAGTCTCGCATATTGCAATTCAAATGGTAACTTTCACAATTCGTTTTTATTTTAAAATACATTTTTCGATTATTTATTTGAGCTCCCTGGTTAAAAATTTCATTCATTTACGAGTCCTTTCGTGTTTCGTTTTTAAAGTGAAAGATGATCAGGCTTCTTGTTACATGGATTATTAGATAAAGAATGAAATGGTATATAAGATCAAGAAAGAATGCTTTAAAACTTACCTGGCAACATGACAGCTACCCCAAAATTATTAAGAAACAGAATAATTAAATTGCAAGCTAGCTGTAAATTTAGCAAAGTCTCGAAGGAAACTGACAATAAAAAAGTAGGAAGCACTTCCTTGCTTATCGTTTCAAACCGAAGCTGGTGAAAAACTGCAAGGACCTTTTGGGACAATCAGGTCGACTAATCGGACTTCCAACTTCATAGACTACTAAAACCAGGAGAATAATAAGCATGATTAGTATTATCTGGGTAAGCAAGAAACTCTTCCTTGCTTCTGCTTTCACATCCAGTCTGCTCAAACGCCGCAAGACTATTTGAGACAATTATGCCAAAGAGTACGATTGCACCTATTAACTCTACGAGGACAGTGAAAATGACCAGAAGACTAATTCTGAGAAAAGCAAGAAACATTTTCTTATTTCTGCTTTCACACTCAGCCTGGACAAACGCTAAACAAAACGATCTAGGACAATTATAATAAATAGTACGATTGGAACTTCTAAGTCTACGAGGACAGCGAAGACAACCAGAAGACTCGTTATTCTGAGAAAAGCGAGAAACACTTTCTTGCTTCTACTTTCACGTCCACCCTGGTCAGACATTACAAAAACGATCCCGGACAAATGTGACAAATAGAATGAACGAAACTTCTAACTCCACAGGGACAATTAGGATTACTAGGACGAACAAAATAATATAACCAGGGCGAACATAAGACTAATTCTAATAAAAGAAACAGACGCTTCCTTGCTTCTGCTTTGACACTCAACCTGGTCAAACACTACAAGGACGATCTGGGATAATTATGATAAATAGAAGGACTAGAATTACGAGGACAATTAGGACTACTATGACGAAGAAAATAATAACCAGGATCAGTGGTACTATTACAAACATAAGACTAATTCTAATTCAGCAAGAAACACTTTCTCGCTCCTACTTTCACGTCCAACCCAGTCAAACACTACCAAGACAATTTGGGATGATTACGACAAATTGGACGATTGGAACTTCTAACTCCACGAAGACAGGATGACCACTAGGACGAGGAGAATAATAACCAGGACTATTATTACCAGGACGACAAGCACCCAAACGACATAGCAAGGACGAATATCTGCTCCTGACAGACTAATTCCTTCTTACGATCAATGGCTTCCACTCCTCTTCTCCTCCACGATCAGCAGCCTCCTCTTCCTCCATGTAGCATGTATAACTCACCAAGAGAATCGACAGATCGCAGAAACTGATCTACTGGAGTGTATTCTCATGTGAGATGAAGAAGAAGAAGAGTGGAGCAGAGAAAAGAAGAATGTCAGCTCGATGCTTCTACTCCTCTCGCAAATTCTTTCACGAATTCGTCGCGATAGCTTCGACAAACCGTGCCAGCACGGTCTTCCTCCAATCGTTTCCAGCTATCGATTTATCGGTCGACGAAGCTTCTTAACTTTTCTGCTGTGGGCTCTTTTCTTCCACGAGTTCTCCTGGTTTTTAATGTCTCTTGTAGCATGTAACTCGCCAACACAATCGACAGATCGCAGAAATTAATTGTTAAGGAGGATCTGTTGGGGTGTGTGCTCGTGCGAGAGGATGGAGAAGAGAAAAGCAAAGAAATTAAGGGAAATGAGAAGAAAGTAGCAGATAAAGAAAGAACGAGAAAAAGAAAGGAGCGGAGCAAGGAATAAGAGAGTAGCAGAAAAAGGATGAAGGAAGAGAAGGGAGAAGCAGAGAAAGGAAGAAGGAGAAGAAGAGTAACAGGGAAAAGAAGGAAAGAGTAGTAGAAGAAGAAAGAGAAGGAGAAAATATCAGGTGAATGCTTCAGCTCCTATCGCAAACTCTTTCGCGAATTCGTCGCAATAACTCCGACAAATTGTGCCAGCACGGCCATCCTCCAATCGTTTCGAGCTATCGATTTATCGGTCGACGAAGCATCTTAACTTTTCTGCAGGCTCATTTTCTACAAGTTCCTATGATTTTTAATCTCTCTCTCTCTCTCTCTCTCTCTCTCTCTCTCTCTCTCTCTCTCTCTCTCTCTCTCTCTCTCTCTCTCTCTCTCTCTCTCTCTCTCTCTCCCTCTCTTCGTTCTCAATTTATGCTTTTGCACAGTCTTCGAGAACTTCGAGCTGAGAACCGCGTTGATTCGTTTTTTATTACTTCTTTCCTTAGTCCCTTTTTGGTTTTCGTTTTGGCTTGCTTCATTCTATTATTACACTCTTGTAACTTTTTTTTAGCTCTCTTTATTGTATTACACTTCACTTTAAGTTTCATTCTACACAAGTTTCAGGAACTGCCAGAGGAGTCTGATCGATTAATCGTTTAATTTCGTTTTTCTTGTTAGTTTCACGAAACTTCTCCAAGAAGAAACATTTTTAGAAGAATCAACCAAATTGCTTTGTATTCTGCTTTCTTCCTCTGTTTAATCTCTCTTACCTCCTTCGCCCCCTTGATTCGTCCTGCTTTATCTCCACGCTTGTATATTTTCTTCATCTCCGCTTTCCTTTACGTCTCATTAAATATCACATCCAATTAGGTCTACACAATGAATTCCTTCATTTCCATTATTCTCCTCCAAATTTTCGATCCTTCTACTCACTGAATTCTTCCTTTACATTCCATTTAAAATTTACTCTTCTCTCGCCACTGTTCAATTAATCCGTAGTTTTCATTCTTCTCCTTCCATATTTTCCGTACCTCCTCTCGCTAAATTTTTCCTTTACATTCCACTTGGAATTTACTCTTCTCTCGCCATTACTCAATTAATTCGTTAACACGTTGACTGCCACGATGGCCACAGGCTTTCCTGTGGCGTCACGGTGGTCACCGGCGGCCTCCAGAGAAATAATTAAAAAAATGGTTATACTAATCGTAATTTATAGCGCTTTAAAAGATCGTATGTTAAGAAAAAAAGCAGAAAAAAACTGCGAAGTGTAGCACCACGGGCCAGCTATGGAAAATTAGCGTGGCAGTCAAAGTGTTAATCTCCATTATTCTCCTTCCATATTTTTAGGCACGACCGTAAAGGGAGTGACTTATGCAATCGCCATCCTGAAAACCGTTCGTGCGCGCGCGCGCGCGCGTGTGTGTGTGTGTGTGTGTGTGTCCGTCCGTCCGTCCGTCCGTCCGTGTATATCCTCGATTTCGGGAAAACGGCTGAACCGATCGGGACGAAATTTGGCACAAAAATCAAGTACACTACTGTGAGTTGACAATAACGTTTGTGAGCCGCCATCTTGAACCGGTACAAAATGGCGGGTAGTTCAAATATCGAAAAATTCATATCTTTGGTACTATTCATTGGATCCCGATAAAATTTTACACGTACATGTACACGTATGCAATGACAATTTACTGGAAATTTTCAAATTTTTTGATTGGCCGAATCAAAAATGGCGACTAATTCACATCTTTAGTCCATTATTCCGGCGAAATGACTGAACGGATCCGAACAAAATTTGGCATGTACATCGAGTATATACCTATTTGGTGCCACGAAACTTTGTGTATCGCCATCTCGAACCGTTACAAAATGGCGGCACACTCAATCTTTTAGTCCCGGTCGTAAAGAGTGTGACTGCCCCCCAGGTAGCAGACACTCGTCATTTTGCCGTTAATATTTGGTTATAATTGGTCATTGACGTCATTCGTTGATTAAGGGACGTATATTTAACGTCATTCTTAAGACGTCAAAAAACCCATGCAATAAGACATCATATTAACGTTCAATTGACCATGTATATAGACGAATTTCTTTTTCGAATAAAATGATGTGTATTATTCATAGGGATATATTTTCATGTAATAATCAATTTAAACAACATTTTTGACAACGATAATAAACGCTATGCGTGAAAAGTTGGTAACCGCATCACCAAATAAGAAATGACAAGTCGAATAAACATTTTAAATGTTTACGATTTAATTGTCCGGTTTTGATCACTTGGGCCTATTGCAGAAAAGCTTCGCTTTTCTGCACCCGTTAAAGCGAGCGCGAAGCGCGAGCAAAGGTGATCTTGAGGGGGTTGGCGCTTGAGCGAAGCGAAAGCGCAGGGGGCTCTGCCCCCTAGTTCTTACTTCCACTCGCTAAATTTCTCTATCGCATCCCAATTACAATCTATTACCTTTTAGTTACATCTACGCACTAAATTCTCTCGTTCACGTCCCAGTTAGAATTTATTCTCCTCTCAGCATTCCTCAATTAATCCATTAACCATCCTTACCGTTCTCTCGAGCACCTGTAAATCACACCGCAAGCTGGTTGCTCGTCGGTCCTCGATATCATCGCCATTTACAAAATTACCAAAGAAACGGCAATCCCTGGCACGGACTTATCCACATTTTGGATGCTTCTACTCCCTAAATTCTTCTCTGGCATTCCAGTTACAATTTATTCTCCTCTCAGCATTGCTCAATTAATCCATTAGCTATCCCCAGTTGTTCTCTATGCCACCTGTAAATCACACCACAAGCCGGTTGCACATCGGTCGTCGATACTTCGCCATTTACAAAATTACCAAACAAGAGTCCCTTGCAGAGACGCAGCACCTATTTACTCTATCCCAATAGTTCGCCTTCGGCTGACGTGAGGACCAACATCGATCGTGCCAATTCGCCTCGACTCGCATCGCTTTGAATCAACGGATCCCAACCCTCCACTTGCTTATACCGTCTCCGCGAATCGAGAGGCGAATTTATTCCATCCCTGCACTACCTTTTTCGAGTTCACCCTTCCTTTCGATTCCCCGTTGTGGGTAGAGCCTCGTTTTCACTGAGAAAGACCGTTTGCAGGAGTAGCGCTTCGCGAGAAGAAAGGGCAGAAAGTGTGTCGGTGAGGTAGAAATAGGTGCGCGTTATTGTTTTCACTTCCTTTGATTACTAGGGCTGTTGCTTTGTGGACGGTGACGGAGCGAGAAATTGCTCGGTTATACTTGGCAAATTAATCGAGAGGTAAGATTACGTCGATGAAAAGTCCGAGTTAAATGAATGCAGGTCGTGAAGCGAGATGAAAAGGAGCGATTGTTGCTTTTTAGGCACGACCGTAAAGGGAGTGACTTATGCAATCGCCATCCTGAAAGCCGTTCGTGTGTGTGTGTGTGTGTGTGTGTGTGTGTGTGTGTGTGTGTGTGTGTGTGTGTGTGTGTGTGTGTGTGTGTGTGTGTGTCCGTGTAGATTCTCGATTTCGGAAAAACGGCTGAACCGATCGGGACGAAATTTGGCACAAAAATCAAGTACACTACTGTGAGTTGACAATAAGGTTTGTGAGCCGCCATCTTGAACCAACACAAAATGGCGGGAGATTCAAAATTTGAAAAATATGTAATTTAATATTGCCGATATTTCTGAACGGCTGAAGATAGCGATACAGAATGTTTGCTGGCACCAAATGGATATATACTCAAAGTACATGCCAAATTTTGTTGCGATCCGTTCAGCCATTTACTGGACTAATGGAAATAGTGAAAAATTCATTAATCCATTAGTCCAGCATTCCGGCCAAACGGCTGAACGGATCCGAACAAAATTTGGCATGTACATCGAGTATATATCCATTTGGTGCCATGAAACTTTATGTATGGCCATCTTCAACCGTTTTGAAATGGCGGCAAATTCAAATTTTTTATCCACTATTCCAGCAAAACGATTGATTAGCCGACTATTCCGGCAAAACGGCTGAACGGATTCAGACATAATTTGGCATGCACATCAAGTATATACCCATTTGGTGCCAGGAAACTTTATGCATAGCCATCTTCAACCGTTTCGAAATAGCGACAAATTCAAATTTTTAATCCACTATTCCAGCAAAACGATTGATTAGTCCACTATTCCGACGAAACGGCTGAACAGATTCGGACAAAATTTGACATGTACATCAAGTATATACCCATTTGATGCCAGGAAACTTTGTGTATAGCCATCTTCAGCCGTTTCGAAATAGCAGAAAATTCATCCATCAATCCATTATTTTATAATTATAGTTTGAAAATCCCGTAATTTCGAAACGGTTCAAGATGACCATGCATAAAGTTTCGTGGCACCACGTGGGTATATTTTTAAATTACATACCAAATTTTGTTTGAATCCGCGCAAGCATTTCGCCGGAATACTGGATCAAAGATTTCAATTTGCCGCAATTTCTGAATGGTTGAAGATAACCATACATAAAGTCTCACCGCAGCAAAGGTGTATATACTCGATGTACATGTCAAACTTTGGTTCGGATTCATTTAACTGTCCTGTTTTGATCACTTGGGCCTATTGCAGAAATGCTGCATTTCGCGGGCGAGCGCGAGCATCCAGACGTCGGGGGGTATGGCGATTGAGCGAAGCGAAAGCGCAGAGGACTCTGTAACATAGTTTAATATCTCAATACTTGAATTTTCAACAATTTCGAAACGGTTTGAAATTCGTGGGCGAGTGCGAAGCGCGAGTGCCGCGGTCGTGCCTATTGCAGAAAGCGAAGCTTTTCTGCACCCGTTAAGGCGAGCGCGAAGCGCGAGCAAAGGCGATCTGGGGGGGTTGGCGCTTGTGTGGGGACTGTGCCCACGGCTACACTTGAGCGAAGCAAAAGCGCAGGGGGTCTGCCCCCTAGTTGGATGTGCCGTGCGCATGCGGGAATCGAATGGCGGGAGATTTGAAATGATTTCGAGGCGGTAGGGATATTTTGATCTGCGTTGTTTATTATACAACGAAGGCGAAATAATTACAATGAAAAACACTATGTACCGTACTCTTACTCGTAGTTTACAAGCGTTCGCAACTTAAGACGCACATGATGAACATGCGTTGACACGAGTATGCACAACCTATGCATATGTGTGAAGCGCATCTAAAGTTGCGAACGCCTCCGAAGTACGGGTGAGAGTAGCACCCAATGCACACGCGGTAGTTTCGTCTGAATCCAATTGTAAACGCAAAGCGAACGTTTCAGTGTAAATATCGGGACCGTCGTTTTTTACTCTTGACTTGCCCACATACCCGCACAGTGTCCACTGTTAATGGCGGGTGATTTGAAATGTTTCCAAGACCGCAGGTCGATATCGATGCACGCCGTTGATTGTATAGCAAACGCTAAGTAATTACAGACGAAAGTACCACACATTCAAAGTGCCTACGTTTGATTCCAATCGTAAATGTGAAGCTCGCAATTTCGGCGGGAAAGTCGGGAATGTCATATTTTATTTTTCAATTTCCCGCGCACGCCCGAAATTCGAATGGCGGGTGATTTGAAATGTTTCCAAGGCCACATGTCGATGTCGATGCGCGCCATTGATTATACAGCGTACGCTAAGTAATTACAGTCGAAAGCAGGCATATAGTATATTCGAAATACCTACGTTTGATTCCAATCGTAATCGCGAAGCTTGCAATATCAACGCGAAAGTCGTGAACGTCGTTCTTTATGTTTGAACTTGTCACCTAAAAGTCGAGCGCCGGCCGCGGAGGGAGATTTAGAATGATTTCAAGATCGTAGGTGTATTTTCATGTGCATTGTTTACTATACAACGAAGCCGTGATAATTACAATCGAAAACGCTTTGAATATGCGTTACCGATGTCTAATTCCAATTGTAAACGCGAAGCTCGCGGTTTCTGCGTAAAATATCGAAAGTGATATTTTTTATCGTTGAATTTGATGCGCGCGCGTGCCTCGAATCCGGAGGATTTAAAATGCCTCCGAGAAGACCCTTACGACGATATTGATGCTCATCGTGGATTATGACGACGAATGCGCAATAATTGCGCGCGATTCCAATCGTAAACAAGATGCTCACGCTTTCACCCTGAATATCGTGAACGACGCTTGCGTAAAAACTTTTACGACGCGGTGTATACATTGTGGCCGCTGAATTGTCCGAAGCGTGCCACGCAAAATGTGCTTCCGCCATAATTTTTTATTGGCTTAATTTACTGATCGTAATTTTCGAATTTGACGAGCACCAAGTGCGCTCGTAACGATTGTTCAACCAGCGTTAAGGTTTTGTCTGAGGCATCATTGCGAAAATAACGTTGCTTTGTAGATTTCATTTATTCGTGCTATTGGTAATCGAGGCTGGAATTGAATCCAATTAAAAGGATTGTTAACTGTTCGTCGAGTCTGTTTACATTTATTGTTCAATAACATCGGAGAACAGCCTGTAAATAGTGACTCACCACGTAAATTAGCGGACTATAAAATCTTCGCATTTTTAATCACATACTGTTACTAATATAACGCCACTAATAATAATGATAATATTAATAATAGGATTACAATGAATTCCACCTACATCCCTAGATTCGTAATAAGATTTAGAATAAAATTCTATTAATTTACAATGACGCTTTACGGATGATCCAATCATCGCTGCAACAATATTTTTTGAATAGGAAATGAAATTAATTGCGTGCTAATTAGAAAGTATCTAGAATGCCAACAACGTGCGCCGAGCGCACATCCTCTCGGCGTATACAATTCTATTTGTCTCCTCTTTAAAATCAAACGGCCTGGACGCGCGTAACACGCGGCCAGGGGGCTCGTTTAAAAGGACGCTTTACGCCCGCGGTGAAAGGATGCGCCTCTCTCACGGTTGTCTTCTCCCAACCCTTTGTAGTTCGTGTTTGTCGTATACACAGGCACGGACGCGAGTCTTCGGCCCTCGTCCCACTCCGATACTCCTTCTTTAGCGAAGGAAACCGATGCAATGAATTAAATTGCCCCACCGGAGTAATCCGAACTCCGAGAGACAAGAAACTGCTCCTTTCCTCGTGGGCATAATGTCTACTCTTACCAGGAGACAATAGAAAAATTCACCAGAGCTGAGATGAAAAACTTACTAAATAATCACTGGATCCTAGTGGAAAAATAGGCAGATTTGTTAGTAGGTTCTTTAGAAGCTTCGTTTTTGCTTATTGATAAACAGACTGTTTATTCGGTTTACACTGGTAATGTTTCTTAAGTGAACTTTTATTGTTTCTTCAAAGAGAAAGTGATCAATGTGTCACAGAAACTGATTATAATTTCTTTTTTTTTTGTTTACAAAGACTGCTTAACGATGAGATAATATTGAAATTTCGCTCGAGGCGTCGCAACGTCTCAAGTGAAACTTTATTTTATATTACAAACTATTAAAAAGAAATTCGCTAGACGTTCCACACATGTTAAGGTTATTCAGTTACGCTACTAAAAACCTAGAACTTGCTTTCTAGGTAATAAGACCAAATGAAGTTTATTGCAAGATTTTACGAAGCTTTTGTTGAAAATAAAAGTGCGAAGATCGCGAGTAGAAGTCACATTATTTTCTCGATTAACGAGAAAAATGTACATAAGACGGCTGAGTTTAAAAATATCCTTAAAGATTTAGGTCTTTATGAGAATGTCCAACAAAAAAAAATCACAAAGTGTCGTGAAATTTCCCTAGATCTGGCTAACAGATTAAACACCGACCAACTTCGTCTACAATCCGATTCTCTGGCTGTGCCGTGCCACTGTTGCGCAATTTTCCCTTCTAAACCTAATTAATACGCAGTTTAGCCGTGCGGAGTCGTTGTGGACGCTGAATGGGAATTCTCTGACGGACGAGAAATACCTGACTATTCACTCCTCGACGCTTCGCTTCGTTAAAGTTTATCTGCGATGAATTTGGCTTCCTACTGGACTTCCACAAGGTATTTCGTGATAATGCAGGTTTAGATTTGAATCGCTCGTAGCGACAGAGAATCTTGTTTGCGAGAGGTGGAAGTGCCACGAGGCGAAAATAAGAATTTCGAAATTTGCTCGCCGGATCGGTTCGTAAAAGTTTGTCGACGGTGAATTTTAGACTACGACTGTCCCTCTGGCAGTGGCCTGGAATAATAACCGTTTAGATCCTCTATCGCTCGTAGCGACTTGAGAAAACTCGTGTCGCAAGCTCTTCGCCTAGGAGAGAGAAAAATTTTCATGTGGCCAGCCCTTAGGGAATTACGTTGGTAAAAATTCATGCAACTTGAATATTGTTGAAAAAGCAATATTAAAACCATGCGTTTTACTTTGAAGTATGGTGGAATATATTTTATAATGTGGATAACTTTTTGTTAAATTATTCGTCCAGTGTAATAATCGTTTTTTTGAATGTAAAATATAGGGCTTATGCGGTGAAAGTGAAAATTAAATACAAACTTAGATTAATAAGTGATTTCTTACAATGATATTTACTCGCGTTACCAGTACACGGTAATTAGTTAGCTCTTGAAATGTTATTATACTAAAAATGTAACCTACTTGATTAATGTTATAATTAATGACAACTAACAGATAATACTAACATCGAGCAGTTAATTTTAGGATTATCAACTGCTAAATTGTTTAATTAAGTTAAAAGAACCATGCGAAATCCTCCACTGTTGAATTTCATATCTGAAGGTAAAGGAATAGCTTCACTCATCTCAGACATTCAGATGAGGCCAGATAAGAACAAAAGTTCCTCTGAAATATACATGTAATTACGGAATTTCTCTCAGCAAAATATTAGAATACAGCGAACGTATTACTTTCGTTTAATTGCGTTCAAGTTTTCACCAGTACATTTCATCAATGTCTAGCTCTACGCGTAATGACAGAATTTCTCTCAGTAAAATCTTAGAATATAATAAACGTTCTTTCATGTAAATACGTTCAGTTCTTCACCAATGCATTTCATCAATGCCATATTTATCTTCTCTTTCTAAAACTTCATATTACATTCTCTTTCATTCTACACTTTACTCATTCTCTAAGAAATTAGTGTTTAGAATATGTTCCTTCCTCATCATACTTTCGTAATGCTTAATCCTTTGATATCCTTACTCAACACTACTATAAACAATAATACTAATACTATCATAAAAAGTACTATAATAAATATTAGTATTGTTACACTAATAGCATCAATATCATTATCTTTATTATTTAAACCGGGAATAATTTCACTTCTGCTCTGCTTCCTTTTTTAATTCGGACCTGCACCCATACCACGCTTCCGTAATCGTTGATTAAATCCGCTAATTATCCCTAGTCCAAGAAAATCCCCGCTCGTAGTTACTTAATCTCATCGACAAGATGGCGCGACCCTTGCTTAAGAATCTTTATGAGTTTCGCACTTGGCCCCTCCCACGAGATTTCGATTAACTGACAATACAATACGAGAGCTTCATCCTCCACCCCCATTCCTCTCTCTCTCTCTCTCTCTCTCTCTCTCTCTCTCTCTCTCTCTCTCTCTCTCTCTCTCTCTCTCGCTCTTCACGAAACTCGTTCCTCGCGCTATCTTTGGGATGAAAAGTCCCCAGTCCCCTCAGCCTATCACGCGGCCATCACCGCCTAGGGAACAAACTGACGTTGAACGGTCGTGGCCGCTCTATATGCTTTCTTTGTTCCACGACCTCGTTTTAAAATCCTCGCGTCGTGGCCACAAACGGATACGTCGTCGTGGCCGCCGTGTGCCCGTTATAAACAGTGAATCCGAGCGATGTACAATCTGGCCGGAACAAAAAAGCGAAGGAGAAAAATGAAACAAAACAAAACCAAAAAAAAAAAAAAAAAGAAAAGAACAAATGGGAGAAGGGGCCCGGCTCGCGCTCGCTTTCGTCGAACGAGGCAACTTTCCGCGGGCTCCTCTTCCTTGTCTTCTTTTTTCTGCTTTGGTTTTGTTTTCAGTTCCTTTTTTCTCTGTGTCTGGCTCAAGTCATCTCGAGAGCTCTATGCGGAACGAGATATTACAACCGAGCGCGAAATGTCCCTAGATCGATTCCCCAGAGTGGCTAGGGATGTCCCCGAATCGTCTCAATATTCTTCCGGGCAGCTTCTCCGTGAGCGATTATTTACTTGGGCGTGCGAAGCTTTCGTATCGAGACTGGACTCGAATTGAGGTAGAAGTGATTTCGAATGACAGGGAGGATATTGGTCTTAATCGATAAGGTAAGATGGAGAAAATATTGGGCGGGAAATAAAATACTTACAATTAGTTGAGCAGACTGGAGAAGGGCATTGACGTGGTTAATGCTTCAGGGACATTGTGTGATGGATCTCGTCGATTCGATTGTAACGATTGTTGAGTGTTTCTAAGTGGATAAAGACGTTCATATTCTTTTTTTAGTATCCATTGTTATCTGCGAGATTTCATTATGGGAACTTTATATTCGCTTCGTTTTTTTTTTCTTGTTGTCCGTTTTAATTAATTTGATGTAATAAATAATTATGTAATCATCATTTATAAGACGATTAACCCCTCGCACTCGAGATATGCCTTTCGACATCGAGAAGAGATTGTTCAGGAGGGTATGTTTAAAATTAGAAGTCTGAAAGGTCTTAAAATGTTAGAGCTTTGAATTAACAACTGAATTATTTTCTGTTTTAATACACGATTTTTTAGATTATCGGCCATGTACTGCCCATAATTTAAACATACTTGTTCACAGCTCAACAACTAAACGATTTCATTATTTTTTCGTTGCACCCTTTCGGAGGATTGCAATGTGTCGTTGCTTGTAATGAGTATTTTTTTAAACAAACAAATATAAATTAGAAATGCAGTGTTTAAAAGAGAAACTAGGGGCCAGAGCCCCCTCCAGATCGCCGGATACAGAAAAGCTTCGCTTTCTACAATAGGCGCGACCGTGTAACTCGCGCTTCGCCCTCGCTCACGAATTTCAAACCGTTTCAAAATTGTGGAAAATTCAAGTATTGAAATATTAAACTATGGAACAGAGTCCTCTGCGCTTTCGCTTCGTACAAGCGCCGGACCCTTTGAGGTCGTGAGGTGCTCGCGCTTCGAGTTCGCCCACAAAGTGCAGCATTTCTCTGTTAAGCACATGTGAAGTTCAGAAATCGTGCTCGCGCAAGGGGTCCCATGATAAAAAAGAGAATATTCTCTGTAATACTTATCGAAACCGGTTAAAACATGAAATGTACATGTATATTCATATCGGCACCATCACTCCAAGGTTTCAAATTGTTTGGTTGGTCGAATTGATAATGGAGCGAAATTCAAATCTTTAATCCACTATTCCGGCAAAACGTCTAAATGCATCCGAATAAAATTTGCAATGTACATCGCGTATATACCTCGTTGCTGTAATTGCACATTATGCATGTTTATCTTCAACCATTCAGGAATGGCGGCACGATTGAAATATTTAATACATTCTCTATAGGCGAAACGTCTGAACGATTCAGACAAAATATAGCATTTACATCGGATATATGTATACGTATTTGGCGTTACGGAACTTCATGCATGGTTATCTTTAACCGTGTCGAAATTATGGGATTTTCAAATTTTAATTATGAAATACTGGATACAAGATTTGTAACTGGCACCATTTCGAAACGGCAGCAAATGACTTTACGCAATATTTTGTGGCAGCAAATGAATATATGCGCGAACTACATGCCAAATTTTGTCCGAATCCGTTCAGCCGTTTTGCCGGAATACTGGATTAAAGACTTGAATTTGTCTAAAAATTTGAATTTGCCGCCATTTCGATACGGTTGAAGATGGCCATACATACAGTTTTGTGGCACCAAAAGGGTATATATTCGAGGTACAAGCCAAGTTTTGTCCGAATCCGTTTAGCCGTTTTGCCGGAATACTGGATTAAAGTTTTAAATTTCGCCGCCATTTTCAATTCGGCCAATCTAAAAATTTGAAAATGTTCAGCATTTGTCACTGTATATGTATACGTGTAAATCTCAAATTTTATCCGGTTCCAATAAGTAGTACGAAAGATATGAATTTTTCTACATTTGAATTTGCCGCCATTTTGTACCGGTTAAAGACGGCGTCTCACAAATGTTAATGTCAACTCACAGTGACATACTTGATTTTTGTGCAAAAATTGATCCTGATCCATTCAGCCGTTTTTCCGAAATCGAGGATATACATGGACACAAACCGTTTTCGCGATGGCGATTGCATAAAAAAGCAGACACATCTGTCAGTAATTCGAACGCACTTGCTCACCAGCCTAGAAACCGCGAAACAATTCCTGTAATTTTTTATTTCCATCATTCGACGAATTACAACATTCCAACACCATGATTGCGGTGACAATTGTTTTCTTTCTAAATATACAAGTATGCGTTAGCATTGAAATAAAAAGAACAAAAAGAAACAAGTTCATCTGCTCATAATTCGAACACGCTTGCTCAGAGCCCAGTAATCAGCAAACTTTTTCATAAACTTTTTATTCCATCCATTGTACGAATCGCAACGCGCCATTGCTCGTAACGAACGTTCCATTTAAATGCAGAAACATGCATTAGAAATGCATTAACCCTTTGCACTGGAGGCCTTTTTCGCTCGGGTGGGCCAGTAATTCGAGACGCTTTGAGATTCAAAGAAATCAAATAAAACGCAAATCAATATCGCGGTCGCTCGACGTATCGCGCGTCAAACCGAACGGTACGCGAAAGTCAGCGCTCGAGTTGTCGCAAGAAAGTATGCGGTAAGCGATAGTCACCCCTCGAGTGCGGTTGGTAAACAAAATAATATATCTAAAACCACGAAAAAAACTTTATCCGTCCAAAAGCTACCCATAATTCGATCATTTTCATTCCAAATAAAGCAACATACTTTAGAAACGCGGTAAAAAAAAGGATACACCTGAAACCACGAAAGAATCTTTATCTACCGAAAAACTGGCCATAATTCGAAACACCCTTGCTCACAGCTCAGCAAGCACCAAACGTTTCCACAAATTTTTTATTCCATCCATTCTGCGGATCGCAACGTCCTCTCGGCGCGCGTGGTGGCGCGGTCGCTCGTAACGAGCGTTCCATTCGTTGCCGCGGGCTGGCCACGGGGGCTACTCGCAGACTTTTTCGCGGAGGCACTCGCCCCTATTTCCTCGCGCCATTATGAACCCGGAGGAGGAGAACGGCGAGAAGAGAAGAGAAACAAAAAAAAGGTGGAAGCAGGAGACAAAAAGGAGAAAAGGAGAAAAGGAGAAGAGGAGAACACGCGGAAGCGAAAGTCGGACGAGAACACGACGCGACATCGACGGCGTCTAGTTATCAAGGAAGCTCCTTTGCAACCGGAGCCGACAACTAGACCGGAAATGGGCTCGCGACTTTTCCGCGTAGAAATAATCTCGGTATTTCGAAACACGCTCCGTCGAGTGAGCCGGCCGGCTCGTGGGCGCAAGACGAGCGCGCGCATGCCCGTCTACTCGTGCAAGAGGAAACACGATAAATATTTCTCGTAGCGCCAATGCTAATCCACGGGCTGCCACCACCCCTACGAGAAGATTATCCTTTAAACAGAATTCGAAATTTTCTCGCAAAAGAGTAACCCAATGGGCCGACGACGTGGACGGAAAATCAATTCGACCGGCCTCTTGCTACCTCACTGGCTTCCACGAGTGCTCATAATGGGAGACGAAGTTTCAGGGTGGGTTGGCGAGGGTGGATGAAAGCGCAGGACGCGCTAGGATCGAAATTAAGGAAGACTCTGGAGGAGAGAGAGAGAGAGAGAGAGAGAGAGAGAGAGAGAGAGTTCTTTTTATTTCTCTTCTTTGTTCTTGATTTCCTCTTCTTTTTTTTCGTTCCCTTTTTGTTTCGTAGGAATTAAATAGTTGCGGGGACGGGGCCAATTCGTCGGAGGCTGATTGAAACCCGAAAGTCGACCACTCGCGATAAAAAGCAATTGATATCTCGCGAACGAGCGAGTGCTGGGGTGTTGTGTGGCGTGGACTCGTGGGGATGTATTGATTTCGCGTATACGCGAGAGAAAAAAGACTGGGTCGACCCCTTTCAACCCCTCGTAGTAATTCG
Source organism: Tiphia femorata (assembly GCA_944319695.1). NCBI lineage: Eukaryota > Metazoa > Arthropoda > Insecta > Hymenoptera > Tiphiidae > Tiphia > Tiphia femorata. The sequence continues at coordinate 27,178,313 of OX090897.1, forward strand.
AGTATCGTGTAACGAAGACTTGTTTCCATGCATTCCTCTTTTATTTCTCCCCTTCGCGATATTTCTCATTTTTCTATCGATCCGTTTTTCTCCGGCAGGTCACCCGATGCTGTCAAATTGACGATTTAATTTTTTACAGTACTGCTGTAAGGGGATTTCTTTGTCGCGAGTAGCTTTGGATAGGTTCGTGGAATTGTTGTAAATTTAAGGAGAACCTAAATATTCTGATAATTATTCTGGAGGGAGAATTTTTCAACCACAATGTTGCGACATTGACGATTTCATTTTTGCAATTCTACTGTGAAGGTGTGTTTTTGTAGCAAGCAGGTTTTGATAGGTTTGTGCAATTGTTTTGTTGTAAATGTAAGAAGCATTAAACATTGTGAAATTCACGATTTTATTTTTATAATTCTACTGTGAAGGTGCTTTTTTGCGCAAATAGGTTTTGATAGCTTTCTGGATTTGTTTTGTCGTAAACATTACATTACATTACATTTATATACGATATTGTCACATTGACGTTTCAATTTTTACAAATCCACTGTAAGAGTGTTTTTTGTCGCGAGCAGATTTTGATAGTTTTCTTGAATTGTTTTGTTGTAAATGTAAGGAGAATTAAATTTGTGACAGTTACTATGAGAAGAAAAACTTTTCATCTACGTTAGTTAATTGCATAAAATACATAATAATTCACAGAGAGTTTAAGGGGGTGACTTAATATTATCATTTCTTATTACGTGTGAACAAAAATTATAACAAGCTTGTGTTTCACGCAGACTTCTTAAAAAAAAAAATAAAAAAAAATCATTTTAATCCTAACATCGAGCATCGATACATGACTCTCGGCCCCCACTTCTCCAGTTAATTCGTAATCCCTATGATGTTTCGATATCAATAACTTAATATCCGTGCGAATATTGGATGGTGAAATTCGACACGGTAACGCTCATAAACATTACTACCGACATATTATTAGTTCGCGAAGTGAAGGGATTTATTATTGCATTACGTGACGATAAATAAGGGTAAAATTTATGCCGGGACGGTGGCCGTACTGGTAATGCCTTCGATACAACTGCTAATATCACTACTCTGTCGAATAAATTATTATTACACGCTTCTGGTTTAACGACAACAATGACTCTTCAACGGGCTGGCAAACAGAACGATTTTGACCATTTCCGAGTGTGAAATTTCATGCTCGTAATAATCCAATGTAGTCTCTAATATGCGATATTTTCAATCGAGAATGTATTTCATGTTACAAATGTCTGAAACAAGAAGGGGGACACTCTTAATTGACATGATTTAATTACGAATTGTTACACTACCATAATGCACATTTATGTATGGATCGTCTATTTTGAAAGTGTAAGTCCATTTAAAAAAAAAAAAAAAAATTAACTGGCTATAAATAAAAAGTTTACACCAAATTGATCACAATTTATGTGATATTTCACTTTTTTATAAAAATGGACGTACACCACTTTCAAAATAAACGGTCAATATAATTCTACTATCACAACAATACATTTAAAATTGAAATAGTTTTTCTTTACTTTGCTCTGTAAAATTTCGTAGTCATAATAATCCATCCAAAGTTCAATGTGCAAATGTTTGATTAACACTAGATTTACCGAACATTATTTATAAACACGATTTTCCATTTGAACCAGTAAAATTGACTGGTTTCGGTAAACCTAGTGTTAACAATGTTTTACAAATTGTACTAATGGTTAGAACGAAAGTAATGCTCATACTACAAGATTTTATCGTTCGATGAAGCAAACAGATGAATGTTATTCAAAATTACGGAAATGAAAAGAATCTCTATGGGCAAAAAACTCTCAAATTATTTATTATCCATCGCAAAGATCATTCTGCTTGACTACATTCAAAAAACAAGCGCCGAATTTCATTAAGAAAATCACGCATCAACTCCTCCACAATTGATTTCACAACTTCCAACTCACATACGATTCTAAAATCTCCACGGACAGAAAACTCTCTACGAAAACCTGCCAAATTAATCATCATCCATCTCAAAGATCATTCTGCTCTACTACACCGAAAAAAAACAACCGACAGAAAGAATCTCATTAGAAAATTCCACGCAACAACCCCTCCACAATTGACTCCACAAATTCACCCCGCGGAAATACCACCAACAACAACAAATTCTAATGGAAAACCTCGCTGGCCCTTTCTGTTGCAGAGACTCTCGAGTGACCCTTTGTCGAGGATCGTCATCATCGTATCGTTTGGGTTTCAAAGGGTACTGGGCCGCGCGTGCGCGATCTGTCTGCCGTTAATTAAATTCACGCCATCCTAACTGGAGAATGTGGATGAACGATCCTGGTCGAGCCGATGGACGTGGGATGTCGTTAGTGCTCTGGACTGGGAGACTGTCGCAGATAGAGAAGATCGTCGTAGTCCTAGGCGAAACGAAATCCTGGAAGACAACGTGCTGCACGTGGTTGACAAAGGGGATGATCGGCCAATGGGACGAATTATGACGTGCCGGAAGCTGAGAGAAGACCGACGATTCTGAAGAATCTCGTTTGTGATATCAGCATGGAGGCATACATGCACCAGGCCGAGAACACATCGACGAGTAATCCGATATTTGCTGATGCTTCTGTCATATTGAGAGCCATCGTGCTTGGTCTCCTCATCCTGATTACCGTCATAGGTGAGTCTTTCCATTCTCACTGTGCCAGCTCGCCGGTTTACTAATACATCCGCGTAATTATTCTGTTCTGTGACCAATGCGCTGGATGGAGACGACAGGTTGTTGCCGGTGGCGGACGAGGGATTGATTAATCGAGTTTTAATTAGGCGCTCGTTATGGAGGAAGGATGAGTTTTATTAATGTAACTGTTTTTCTTTGATTAATGGGTTCGGAGGGTGGTAGAGTTTTTTTTTTTGTATTTTCAATGAGGGTTGTTAGCTGGTCTGAGGTAATTTCAAAGAAGAATCCTATAGTTGGGATATTAGGGGATTAGGTTGGAAATTGTCTGAGGTAGATGGACTTTCTTTAGTTGATATTTTTAACGAATTAAGAAAGGAAAATAAGAAGGTTGAGTTGTGAATTTTTTTGGGTATTTGGTTTGGAAGTTGTTTCTGTTTCAGTCTATGAGTTGTTGTTGGAATTCGTTCGATTGATATTTTCAATGAATTGCTAAAAGCGAACTTGTCACGACTAATTTTCCACGATAAAAATATTCACGTGTAACAATAAGAAGTAACAATATTACACGCTAACTAAATATCTCTACGGCATAATACATTCAAACGAAACAATACGAACATTTTTCACACATGTTGTGATCAATTTTCCATCATACATTTACCAGGATGCAAAAATTCACTTGTAAGCAAAAAATCGAATAGAGATAGAAATACGGAATTCTACGGATAATCGACCACCTCTATATTATCCAGTAACTAAATATCTCGACGTCATGGCACACTCGAACGAGGCAGCGCATGGAATACATTAAATACGTTCGCGATACAAACATTTCTCACACGTGTCGCGACGAATTTTCCATCATAACTTCGAGCCCCACTTTGGGCACTTGCGCGCGCGCGTGCTTGAGAGGGCGCAGCCGGTAAATCTCCAAAAAGCACGAAGAGACGTCGTGTCATCAAGAGAATTGTGTTCGGCCATTACTCTCAGGGGAAATTTGAATTGCAAAACTGTAGTTGTAATTCTGGGCCGCGGCGGTTGTGCAATTTCTCCCCATGTAGCCTCGCTCGTGTAACTGACTACCGTTCGCGGTTCCGTAGATTTCACTTGCCATTCTACACACTCATAATGCCGTTAGTTCTCTGCTTAGGGAAAAGCGTAGCTCGCTCTCGCTGCCAAAAGGTTTTCTACTTTTTCCTTCGCAAAAAGAACAAGCATTAAGGATCCTTTCAATTCCGCGGTTAACGATTGGGTTTCATTATTTTTCTATCAAATTTAATTTTATTTACAGGATTTCTTTTTTAATGTTTGTACCGATGATGATACTAAAGTTTGAAATATCGTTTGGCTAAATACTTGTATCTGGATTGTTGGAGCTTAGATTTTCTTTAGGTAGTCCGTTTGTTTTCGATGTTAATCCATTGACGCCTACAGCAGACTGCGGCTATAGCAGACCATTTTTCTGAGTAGAAAAAAGTCATGACAAAGAAATTACGGTTAGAGCCTCCGAGAGTTTTTCTGGAAAAATACCCTATTGCAGTAACAAGCAATTTTTGAAAAAAAGTGTGTTTCTGAGTGTGATAAAAAAAATGGTGCGTCAATGGGCTAAAATGCCTTCTTTTTTTATATAACTTTATTTCTTCCTTCTTAACCTATTGACGCACACTTTTTTTGCGAAGATCCCCCTCAAAGACACAATTCTTTGTTTTTATTTGTTTCTCGCTGCAATAGGGAATTGAGCATCAGTAATATGTTTGGAAATCGAAATTATCAAGTCTTACCACAGTTTTTGCAGGACAGCTCGCGGCGGCATACTTTAATTAATGAAAAACAGAAGCATTATTAGTACGAATTGTACTAATTCAGTTATTTGTTTATTCTTCAGTAATACATTCAACAAGAAAGACGCAACAGTCTAGATAACATGTGAGATGGTTTTGTGTACGATTTTTCACGACCTGAGCAAGTCCCATTGCCGCGCACTTTGCACGGCTACGACCGTAATTTGCCTGTATATCGTCAGCAACTTGACGGCTATAGCCGTAATAAGCGTCAGTGGATTAAATCAATTTTCAAAGATCGTTCCAATTAGCGATCCTGATCGTTCTGTGTTTAAGGCCGGGATTCGAACCCTAACCCGAACCGATTTTGGTACTGCGTATCATAACTAACCCATCTAACCGGGTTATACGGATTACTGTAATCACCGAGGAGAGATTGTTAAAGAGGGTCAGCGCTTATGCGTCTAGGGGGGCCGAAAATATTCACTGCTTTCAGCGCCATTTTGCGTAACTACATAGCAAAGCAACATAGCTTACATTACAACTCCATAAGTACGGTTGATCGAATAGAACACTGCAATTATCTCCGGGACCCGCCAGAATCCGGCAAAACGGCCCCTCCAAATACACGGTCGCTGACCCTCTTTAACAATCTCTCCTCGGTGCTGTAATTATTGTAGTATTTAACTGTTATCTAGATATTGTAGTAATTATTACAGTAATTAATATAGTTATTAATGCGATGAAAAACAAATCACAGACGGCTGGAGAGCAAAGCGGTCCGAATGTGTGTATAACTACGTTCAGGTATTGCGCTTTTTAACACAAGGAACATATGTGGAATACTATATCCATGTAAACCAATTTGATTAATTATTTTCTCTTTCATGCCACTACACTAGTGTGCCCTTTAAATGGCTGTCTAAACCGTCTTGTTTTATTAGTAACCTGTTCCGAGCGGGTTAACCGCGCTTTCTCAAAATTTCAGAACCATTCCTTGTGGTTATAGTATAGAGTACAGTAGCCCTCCTTGATTTACCCGATTTGGGTTAGGGTTAAGCGACGGTTCGAATCCATGGTTTTTAACACACTGTTGACCGGCAATTTTACCCAGAAGCTATCTCTCTTGTCACCGACTATTCTTTCTACGTATATTTCTACAAATATTATTTCAATATTCTATATTGCCCTGGGTTTCGCAAATTAAAGTAAATAATTGACCTAGTTTACATCGTAGAAACGTTGGTACGTGTATTAAATTTGGTGCGCATCAAAGCTTTAGTACGGGTGCGTTTACATCGAGTGTATTAAGCATGTACTAAGGGAAAAAAATAATACGAATTTAATTCATGTTGATTGCCTGCTACTGGCGGTATGGAGAACAATGGAGAATTGCAAATTAAGTTGTATAAAAACGAGAAAATATGAATAATAATTTGTAATAATAACAATTTGTAATAGGCTAATTTTAAATTTTTTAACTTTAATTACATTCGTTGCGCCGTTTTACAGAAACCTTTCTTCTCCATATATTTTCAACCAGAGAATTAAAAATGTCTATATGTTTATGTTTTCTTCCATCCATTAAAAAAATTATTTCTTTATCAATGCACAATTCTAAAAATATACGAGTTTCCTGTTCTCCCCAGTTTAAACCTTTTCCAAAAGACAGCTTTCACACAGCTACAATGTCATAAGAAGTAAACAACAACATAACAAGCATTGAGGTTAGCTTAGTTCAGGTTAATCCTCCAAACCGAATTTCATGCGTTTACATCGTCATTTGTATCGTTTGGTACGCGTATCAGTTTAGTACGATACACCTATTTAATACGCTCGTACTAAACTGATTCGACAGTGTTTACATCGTGCGTACTAAGTTTTTAGTACGAATTTGGTACAAATATAGTACCTGATACGCGTATTAAATGCACGATGTAAACTAGGCCAATGCACGTGCAGGCAGACACGAGTTACCTCTGGCCAACGTTTAACCATGTAAACACGAGTTAACTCGTGACCGGTCAACAATGTGGTAAGTCGGAAGTCCACGCTGGTCGAAGGCCTCGCCCGCCTCGCTTCACTCTGCCTCCTGAAAGCGGCGTTCCGTCTCGAAACAGAAACGCATCGCATCGCCTCGACTCGCATGCGTACTCACACACGCACAAACAGCTCACGCATGCACGTACACGCCAGTCTCCTCGCGGTCACGCGTTTCGCTTTCGGCGACTTCGAAGAATCGTGCTGGGCCGGCTGGGCGGCCTCGATACCGCACGTGCGAGAAATGAATTAGTGTCAAACAATGTATAGAACTTGGCGTAGCTCATACTTTCGCTCGATGCTCAAGACAGGATACCCACCTTTGACTGCGATTTTGGAGGCGTTTTCCATGAATTTTTTTTTTCCAAAGAATGCGCAGAGACAAAATCGGTTTTAGCCGTTTATTAATGTAATTTTAATCTGTAATTACACATTTTTTGAAACTGGAAAAGTCAAAAATAATCTGTTGTAGGCGGCGTCAAAATACATTCCTTTGGAGGAACACCGTTAGACGGCGTGTCAAATTCCGCTCTGTACGTAGTAGAAAAAAAACCAAAGAATGTTCCTATTAACAACAATATTTTTTAATGCTGTACGTAGGGATTTTACGAACTTTTAATTTTTAAGAAAATGGCGGTCATTTGAACAAAAAAGGCGAATTTTAGGATAAAAAAGTTTATAAAATTGTGCACCAAAAAAAGAAAAGTAACGACGCTACAGCAAAAGTCCTACGTACATCATTAGATTATACATATAGTTGTTAATAAGAACATTCTTTGGTTGTTTTTTTTTAGGAGCCGCGTACAGAGCGGAATTTGACATGCTGTCTAACGATGTTCCTCCAAAGGAATGTATCTTGGCGCCACCTACAACAGATTATTTTTGACTTTTTGAATTTCAAAAAATGTGTAATTAGAGATTAAAATTACATTAACAAATGACGAAAACCGACTTTGCTTCTGCGCATTTTTTGGAAAAAGAAAAATTCATGGGAAACGTCTCCAAAATCGCACTCAAAGGTGGTATCCTGCCTTAAATGTTACTTGAAATTTGCGAGTTACGTGTCAAGACTTCTTTCATTTTCATTTCAACGAACGAAATATCTTCACGGAAGAAATTATTTCTCGGGATTATACGATGTTTACAGTGCGGCACGGGCGAGGCTGATTTCGTTAAAATTTCCATATCCTACATTAATGCATAAAGACTACAAAACTAACTAAATACAAGTGCGCCGTAACACTCTGTTATCTTTTCTCTCTGCTTCCTGTGTAACTTCCGCTTTTCCCAAATCTTCTCTCTTCTTCGCCTTCTGCAAAATATCCGCCTTCTCAAACATACTAGTTTTTCCACGTACAAATCAAATGTCGAACGAGCGAAGTATCCTAATGGGAGGAATTATTTCTCAGGATTATGCGATGTTTACAGTGCGACGCGGCCGAGGCTGATTTGGATAAAATTTCCATATCCTACATTAATGCATAAAGGCTAGAAAACTAACTAAATACCAATGCAGGATTTAAAATAACCAGAGGTTCAATCATTTCTTTTAAGATAACTGCCGAGTAGAATTAACTTAGATTTACAAGACATATTATATGTATGTACAATATCTAAACTAAAAATTTTAATCCCGCTGTGGCGTAGGAGATTTGCGGAAATCGTAACACAGCCTATATTTTGCAATTTATGCTTTCAATACCTGACACATTTTTAGCTTGAATATTGTAAGATATGCCCTTAAAATATACATATGTTAATTCTACTCGGTACTCATCTTCAAAAAAAGTTTTTTCCGTTTTTTTCATATCCTGTCAGGATGAGCAAAATCCTTGATACAATTTTAGTGTTTTTACTACATTGATTTTAATATGCACTATTATAAGGTTTCCAAAAAACGTGCTTCAGGCAGAAGATAAACCTTTTTCTTTTTTTTTGTGTATAATTGCTAACATTAAGTCAAAGCAAAATATTTTATTTTATATTTCATGCTTCTTAGAAAAAAGATATTCTGTGTACGAATACCTTCTCCTATTATTAAACCAGCATGTTAATTCGACAATAAGTGACACCTATTATACGAAGTAATAGTTAAAAAATTACCCATTCAAATTCGATTTACATGAAGGTTTCAAAATACAAAGTTAAAACGATTTAACTATAAAAACGGTCAGCGAAACTTTCATCACTATTTCTATACCGACTGGTCAAATGACCATTTTCAACATTTCGATTAGAAGTTCGTGTATACAACGTAACTGCATCGCTTTTAAACTTCACAATTTCTTCTAAAATATACGTATAATAAATTTGTTAATATTTTAGGGAAAGTCGTGAAATTCAAATTACGTTGTATATAGGAAATTCTAATCGAAATTTTAACTAGGGGGCAGACCCCCTGCGCTTTCGCTTCGCTCAAGCGCCAATCCCCCCAGATCGCCTTTGCTCGCGCTTCGCGCTCGCCTTAACGGGTGCAGAAAAGCTTCGCTTTCTGCAATAGGCACGACCGCGGCACTCACGCTTCGCGCTCGCCCATGAATTTCAAAACGTTTCGAAATTGTGCAAAATTCAAGTATTGAGATATTAAACTGTGTTACAGACTCCTCTGCACTTTCGCTTCACTCAAGCGCCATACCCCCTGCGAAATGCAGCATTTCTGCAATAGGCCCAAGTGATCAAAACCGGACAATTAAATGAATCCGAATCAAAATTTGACATGTACATCGAGTATATACACCTTTGCTGGGGTGAGACTTTATGCATGGTTATCTTCAACCATTCAGAAATTGCGGCAAATTGAAATCTTTAATCCACTATTCCGGCGAAATGCTTGCGCGGGTTCAAACAAAATTTGGCATGTAATTTAAAAATATACCCACTTGGTGCCACGAATCTTTATGCGTGGTCATCTTGAACCGTTTCGAAATTACGGGATTTTCAAACTATAGTTATAAAATAATGCATTAAAGATTTGAAACCGGCACCATTTCGAAATGGCTCAAGATGGCTATACATAAAGTTTCCTGGCATCAAATGGGTATATACTTAATATGCATGCCAAATTTTGTCCGAATCCGTTCAGCCGTTTTGCCGGAATAGTGGACTAATGAATTAATGAATTTTTCACTATTTCCATTCGTCCAGTATTCCGGCCAAACGGCTGAACGGATCGCAACGAAATTTGGCATGTACTTTAAGTATATATCCATTTGGTGCCAGCAAACTTTATGTATCGCTATCTTCAGCCGTTTAGAAATGGCAGCAATATTAAATTTAAATTACTTTTTTTTTCAAATTTTGAATCTCCCGCCATTTTGTGTTGGTTCAAGATGGCCGCTCACAAACCTTATTGTCAACTCACAGTAGTGTACTTGATTTTTGTGCCAAATTTCGTCCCGATCGGTTCAGCCGTTTTTTCGAAATCGAGGATATACACGGACACACACACACACACACACACACACACACACACACGAACGGTTTTCGCGATGGCGATTGCATAAGTCACTCCTTTTACGGTCGTGCCTAAAAACGGTCGTTTGACCGGTCGTGGTAGGAATAGTGTTAACATAAACTTAAGTTTTTCTCCGCATCCTACGAAACTATCGCTCTTCCAAATCCTCCCTCTTCGCCACCTCTTACGAAACCATCCACCCTTCCAAAAGTTCTTTTCTCTCGACACAAAGATCCACGCAAACCGCCACACATTATACCGCGGGAAACCAAGCAATCCGCGTTCTCCTGCGAGATTTCAGCTTTCAAAAATATTTTCACGCGTCGGATCCTCGAATGCCGCTAACTATATTTTCACGAAAGAATGTAAGTGGAGTGACAGCGTTGGCAAACGTCGGACGTATAAAATCGTATAAGCAGGACGCGTTCGTCCACGCTCGAGCGGCTTCAAGCAGGCAGTCTTATCTGAAAAGGCAATACTCTTGGATCCTTTCAAGCGTAGATCCTCCTCCCTATTTTCCACCTCCTCCTTCTTCGCCTTCTTCCCTTCCATCGCCACCTCTTCTTTCAGAGCCCTTACTCGTTGATTCGATCTCGAAGTGTCCCTTTCGTCCTACGCTCGAAACTTGGCTATAACTCCGGAAATCAATTCTACCAACAACCGTTTGTCTAGGAACCCCGCGAGAGTTTCGGTGCCACGAGATTGGCAACGGAAAAGGCAAAGATTACCGAGAGAACTCTCTCTCTCGCCGGTAATGTCCGTTCAATCTTGTTTCGGGCATCGTTGTTGACTCTTCACCGTGCTAGTGCTGCTAGCCGTGGTCGAACTTTGTTCTGCGATTATAAATTATTGCGCGAAGGAGACCTACGCGATGTCTTTCGTGGCACGAGACCGGAAATTAACGGAAACTTGCCTCCTACGTCGTTTAATAAAGTTTCGTTGCTGCTGCTTTCAGGCTGGGTATCGTCGACCGAGAAAGGATGTAGCCTCGGATAATCTCGCCGTAAAGCTAATCCCAGTTTGACCGTTTGAGAATGTATCTCGTTTCACTTGTGGTCACGAGCGAAAAGGAAGTGACTTGCGTTATTGTCAAATTGTTCGTTTGTATCCTCGATTTTGGAAAAACGGCTGAACCGATCAGGAAGAATTTTTGCACAACACTGTCACTGCGAGGTGACATTGGGCGCTTTTCTTTTACATGTGATCTGATATAATCCGATATTTTGTTGCAAGTCAACGCAAAAATATGTAATTACCTCGTAGTTTTCAAAATAATTTCCTAGAATGAACCAATGGGAAGCGAGTAACCGCGAGTGATACGTAAATATCATCTACTGATCTTATTAGGTGCTTTCCCTTTACCGCTATTATCAGATCAGATCAGGTCAGGTCACTTCAGTTCAGAAACTAGCATGTTCCTTTATATCCGTTTCCGCCAACGTGGTTTAATTCAGAGTTCCTGTCAATTTTTAACGCAGTTTAATCTTCGGTCAACTTGTTTCGCTTTCCATCAACATTACATTCGTCCCGATCAGCTGAACGTACACATTATGCCAGTGGCGGTCTTAAGGGGTGGCGGGCCGGGCCACCGCCCGGGGCCTCGCGCTTGCAGGGGCCTCGCGCACCCAAATAAAAAAAAGTAAATTAGGGAAATTGCTTAGTACTTTTTTTCAATGATGGCACAAAAACCGTTCATGACGATTTCCACTACGACATTACGTGAGAATAGAGTTCTAAATAAATAAATTATGATTTCTTTATACATTTTCGTGTAATGACATAGAAAAACTTTATTAACTAATTAATTGTTATTATATGTCACATTTTAATTAATAGTTTATCTGTGGGTGATATGTTTTAAACCAAGGGATAACATAGATTCCCACATCACAGTTTTCACATTGGTACCGCGATCTTCACTTTACATGATTTTTTGTGCACACTAAACAATTTCGCAACGTTATGTTTTTATTTTGTTTCTATTATTATAAAATGAGTTCGCGTGATCGGGATTTCGGTAGAAAATTTGAGTCCAGTAGTTCAAAAAGGAAACGACTTACCGAAAGAAAGAAGCTAGAAGAAAAACAACATAGATCTTTACATAAATATATTAAATGTGAGTCACGAACTAACGAAAGACCCTGCTCTCGCCACTGCCTTATGCCTGCTAACTCATATTCAAGTGATGTGATTGATGCACAGATAATATAACAAGCGTATTGCTACCGTACGAACTGTTACCTAACCTAATAGTATTCATATATGAATATAATACAGGCATATAACCTTTTACGTTAAATTCGATTTTGTCCGGAGTTCTATTAATAAGCGAAAGTTCACTTTAAATTCCTTTTCGTCCAAGTCATCAAAATAATTCATCCGTAATGTAAACCCTCTAGGTCTTCTGTTAACGTATCTTATGATACCTTTATCATCGGATGATGACAAAGTATTATATGCCATGCCGAAATTCAATTTTGTGTATGCGGAGAAAGTAGTCCAAAATACATTAGCTGATTTCTTAGATTTTTGAGACTTTGTATACGTGATACTAGGGCATTTATTAATAGTTGTATTTACTCCACCCCCCCCCCCCCGCCTTCTTTGTTTGTGATATACAGTATGCGTGTATGTATTGCATATCTCTTCAAATACTGGTGTTTCGCATTGTCTTCTGCTTAAACGCCGTTGAAACTCCTTAACCGGCCAACAATTAGCGTTTAAGATGCACGTCGTGCAATTACATTGAACTTTCGGTCAAAAATTGGCGGAACGCAAAATAGCGTTGATCGAAGTTTAAACTTGGTTCCACGTTGGTGAAAACGGGCTTAAGCCATACTAAAGTGATCAGATCACTTGCCTCCTTACCGCTGGTGATCTATCGTCGGACTAATGCCCGTTTCTACCAACGCGGTTTAGTGACATTCGGTTAACCAAAGTTTACCAAAATATTGGTTTCTACTAACGATAAACTCACGTTTAAACGTATGTAAATCCAGTTTAATTTAAACGATCAATATTGACCGTTTAGCATTGTTAAACTACGGTTGAGAAATATAACTAGCTAGTTTGTAGAAAAATTGTGTTAATCAGGTTACATGTAACGTTATTAATAAGGTTATATACAATAATTAAAATAAATATAACGTAAGTAAAAAAGTAAATACATTTAATAAATGAAGTAAAAATTCCATAATACAAAAATTTATAGTAAAAGTTACATGTGGGAAATATGATGCCCTTATTATTAAGTCTATTGCTAATAAAAGTAACAGTATCTTTCGTTTTAATAAATTTAAAAATTATGAAGAATCGTAACATCGCTTTATACTGTGCATATATTTTACACACACACACATTTTACCTTCTATAGCATCACTATCATAAGTATTTATGATACCTTCAACAGAAGGTTTAATAATATCTCGTACACGTTCTATCAGTATATTTGATTGAGATTCACATGGTCCTCCACCTAGTTTTACAATCATATTTTACTTATTACAGTATACAGTATTACTTATAAATAATTAAATACATCTACAAATTATAAAATAATCATTTTGATGATATTTAATACCCCTATAGTTTTATACCAAAATGTCAAGTAACATTTTACTTACCAGTTTTATATAATTTTATCCTTTCATCAGCAACAAATTTTCGGGTCTGTTTTTTTTAGATTCTCCCAACAACTTTTAAGAACCTCCGCATTTCTAAATTCAGTTGAAGAAGATATACTATTATAATTATTTTCTATTATCTTCCAACACTTTTCTTTTTCTTTTGAGGTTATTCCGTCAGTTCTTTTATTTTCTATGATATTTTTATATTTTAATACTGTTTCTGTTAAAATTCGTTTTTCCTTTTCGGAAAAATTTTGGGCACGTTTCCGTTGAACACTTAATTTTGCTTTATTCATTTTTATTTGATTTTTATAAACTTCTTCGTTTGATAATGTTTAATAATGTTTGATATGTATCACACAATCACAGTTCCGTTAGAACGATTATGAACCAATCAACGTTCTACATTCTAGTGCTTCCTGAATTATATCAAACATGCTATAAGTTTAGCTAAACGTTCCACATAGTTCATTTGTAGAAACCAATCATATTTAAAGTCAGAGTTAATTTTAACTGAAGTTTCACTAAACCGTAGTTAACCCCAAGTTGGTAGAAACGGGCCTAAGATCAGTAGGTGATATTTTCGTATCACTTGTGATTACTCACTTCCTATTGTTTCATACTAAGAAATTATTTTAATAACTATGAGGTGGTTATTTTCGCGTTGCACTTGTGCAATCTCAACGCAATTAATAAACACAAATTGTAACAAAGTGACTTATCGAGCATACAAACTAATATGAGCGTACATACAAGTTTCGAGGTTACTTATATTTTGGTACGACTGGTGCGAACCTAAATCCACGAAACAAATAGGAAAAGAGAAATATGGCTGCCAGATCTGATGGATCTGATACATACTCGTTTCATTCACTTATTTCAGATCACAAAACATCAGATCATATCAGATCACTTGTAAAAGGAAAGCACCTATTGTAAGTCCAACGGTAGATCAGCAGCGGTAAGGGGGAAGTGATCTGATCACTTCAGTTTGGCTAAAGAACGTGCTAGTTTCTGAACTGAAGTGATCTGATCTGGTCTGATCTGATCATAGCGGTAAAAGGAAAGCACCCAATAATAGGGATGTGCCGGATAGTAAAATTGTCGAATACCGGATGTCAGATATCCGGTAGTAATGCAAAGCCGGATACCGGATATCCGACATCCTAATTATCCGACCGGATACCGGATATTTGCCGGATATCTGACAGTAATATCTAAAGAACATAATGAGGGTTGACCTTTCAACCTACGCTTACCAAGACTGTTTTACTCACTTGCCGGTATAGTGCGTTCTATGTATTATAAACTAGGGGGTAAACCCCCTGCGCTTTCGCTTCGCTCAAGCGCCAACCCCCCAGATCGCCTTTGCTCGCGCTTCGCGCTCGCTTTACCGGGTGCAGAAAAGCGAAGCTTTTCTGCAATAGGCACGACCGTGGCACTCGCGCTTCGCGCTCGCCCACGAATTTCAAACCGTTTCGAAGTTGTTGAAAATTCAAGTATAGATATATTAAACTATGCTACAGAGTCCTCTGCGCTTTCGCTTCGCTCAAGCGCCATACCCCCCTAAGTCGTCAGGTGCTCGCGCTTCGCGCTCGCCCGCGAAATGTAGCATTTCTGCAATGCGCGCAAGTGATCGAAACCGGACAATTAAATGCATTCAAACTAAAATTTTACATGTACATCAAGTATATACCCCTTTGCTGCAGTAAAACTTTATGCATGGTTATCTTTAACCATTCAGAAATTGCGGAAATTGAAATCTTTAATCCAGTATTCCGCCGAAACGCCGGCACGGATTCAGAAAAAATTTGGCACGTAGTTCAAAAATATACTCATTTGGTACTACGAAACTTATGCATGGTCATCTTCAACCGTTTCGAAATTACGGGATTTTCAAACTATAATTATAAAATAAAATAGTGGATTAAAGACTTGAAATTGGCACCATTTCGAAATGGTTGAAGATGACCATACACAATGTTTCGTGGCACCAAATCAGTATATACTCCATGTACATGCCAAATTTCGTCCGAATCCGTTCAGCCGTTTTACCGGAATACTGGATTAAAGACTTAAATTTGCTTAATAAAAATCTTTAATCCAGTATTCCGGCCAAACGGCTGAACGGATTTGGATGAAATTTGGCATGCACGTGGAGTATATACCCATTTGGTGCCAGGAAACTTTATGTATAGCCATCTTCAACCGTTTCGAAATGCCGGCAAAATTAAATTTTATTCGAAATTTGAATTTCCCGCCATCTTGTACCGGTTCAAGATGGCGGCTCACAAACCTTATTGTCAACTCACAGTACTGTACTTGATTTTTGTGCCAAATTTCGTCCCGATCGGTTCAGCCGTTTTGCCGGAATACTGGATTAAAGACTTAAATTTGCTTAATAAAAATCTTTAATCCAGTATTCCGGCCAAACGGCTGAACGGATTTGGATGAAATTTGGCATGCACGTGGAGTATATACCCATTTGGTGCCAGGAAACTTTATGTATAGCCATCTTCAACCGTTTCGAAATGCCGGCAAAATTAAATTTTATTCGAAATTTGAATTTCCCGCCATCTTGTACCGGTGCAAGATGGCGGCTCACAAACCTTATTGTCAACTCACAGTAGTGTACTTGATTTTTGTGCCAAATTTCGTCCCGATCGGTTCAGCCGTTTTTCCGAAATCGAGGATATACACGGACACACACACACACATACATACACACATACACACACACACACACACACACACATACATACACACACACATACGAACGGTTTTCGCGATGGCGATAGCATAAGTCACTCCCTTTACGGTCGTGCCTAAAAATATTGAATGGTATTCTTTGAACAGCCTGTGTATTGACGGCGCTCTTGATTCATCTTTAGGCTACCTAACATCGCTCTTCGTCGTTCGTCTTAAAAGCTGTGGATGTTGGTGACGACGTGGAAAAATGAGAAGAATAACGACAAATTGGACGGTGCATTTTATTTTTGTTAGCTTCGTTGCTTCGTTGCTTCGTGGAGTTTCATGGGTATTCCTTCTAATTGCAAAACTCTTTCTCCTTTGATCGGATAATTGTGTAAGAAGAGTAGCTAAAAGGGACGACGAGCAGCTGCTGGAAAATTGAATTAACTTATTGTAATGGATGGTACTGCAGTTGGTCCTTTGAGGTGTTTCATGACAAATTGGAGGGTGCGTTTTATTCTTGTTAGCGATGCTTCGTTTCCTCTTGGAGTTTCATGGGTATTGTTTTTAATTGCTGCATCCCTCTTGTTCTTCTCTGATCTGTTTATTATGAAAGGAGTGTGAAGTGGACAACGAGTACACTCGTCGAACAGAAAGTGGCTAGTGTAAAATTTAACGAACCTCTTAGGATGGTCCTGCAGGTGCTTTTGAAAAAAAAATTCGTCACGAATAGAATGGTGCATTTTACTTATTTGCGGTTCTTCGTTTCCTCGTGGAACTCCATGAATATTATATTTCCTTCTTCTTGTTTGGTCTGTTACCTATGTAAGAAGAGCGAAGGGGTAAGTGGTCGATGTAACATTTAATTCGTCCATTATAATGGTCCTGCAGTTGGTGTTTTGAAAACATTTCATGACAAGTTGGATGATGCATTTTACTTATTTGCGATGCTTCCTTTCCTCGTGGAATTCCATGGATATTGTTTTTAATAGCTGCCCCTTTCTGTTCCTCTTTGATTTATTAATTACGTAAAAATAACGAAAGGACTACGAGTACACTCGTCGAAATCGAACTGACTAGTGCAAAATTCAATTCAATTATAGTAACTCTGGAGTGGGTTCCTGAGAACGAACCTTCAAACAAAATCAATCACATGTATTTTTAATTCCAACCCTTGTCGCTTCTGCCTCGGTCAGTCCATCGCTCCTCTGTATTATTTTCTTGACCTTTCTCTCCCCTCTTTCGGCCTATTACGAACATCGTTCGCTTCCTGTCTCTCTTCGTAGTTGACTTTAAAAGTCAATGACGTGCGCGATGACGTCGACGATGACGTCACAAAGAGGGTAAACATTAACAAGTTAGATTGACTTCGAGAAGACGTCACTCGTCGTCGAACCTTCACGACAGGCCTGGGTAACCTCTTCTCCGCTGCGTCAACGATGCCGTCACAAAGAGGGTAAACATTAACAACTTAGATCGACTGCAAGAAGACGTCACTCGCCGTTGAACCTTTTCGACAGGCGTACAATTAGCCTGCCACTGGCCCTACTCAAGGGTGGCAAGCATCTACGCTGTGCTACACGACCTCCAATTTCCCTTACAATTAAACTGTTGATGCTTGCACTCAGTCAGGCTTGTTATTTTTTATATTTTTCTTTTAACTAGTAGTAAGAGCCAGTCTTGACATAAAAAAAGCAAACTTTCAAGCTAAAGAAATGGCATTATCAACCTAACGTCAAAATACAATATGGAATTGATAAAATGATATGAAAAGGCCAAAAGTCAGTCTACCGGTACCTTTACTCGCGTCTTTCTTTAAAGTAAAAGCCAATCTTGATAAAACAAAGGCAAAGTTTCAAGGGAGACTGTTTTAAGATACACTTCGAACACATGGCCTGCTACTAGATAATGCTGATAAACGGGAGTCAAGAAAAGGCATTACCAACCTAGTGTCAATGGAAATAATTTTAAAAAATCCAAAAATGAGTTGTCGGTGCCTTTACCCGCCTTCTTTTTTTTAAACTAGTAAGATCTAACCTTGAAAAAAAGAAAAAAGATAACTTTCAAGGATGGCATCCACATGGCACGTACGCCACCTAATGCTGAAAAAGGAAACTACAGAAATGGTATTGTCAACCTAATGTCAATGGAAAAAACAATATGGAGTACAGGACATAATAATTTCAAAAAAGGTCAAAAGTGAGTTTACTCGCGATCTAACATCTCGCCGTTTATCGTCTCTGCGTGAAGCTTATGTAGAAAGGGGAAGAGTATGGTGAGGATCGTTGAGAGAGAAATACGATTATAAGGCTAAACGGTGAATGTGGTCCGCGGGCCACCAGTTGCCAAGGTCTGCTTTAGAATACTGTGCAACTTAACCGTTCGCTACACTCGGTTTTTACTTCTCTTGTTTTTTGTACTACGTCATTCCTTTGTGTAGTTCGAGAGAAAGACAACAATTGGTTTCATTTGTTTTCAAAACGTTCACATCTTTAAGCAATTCCCTTCTTTTCCTTTTTGTTTTACCCGTCCTTGGATTTTTTCACATCTTTTTATTGAATAAACTCGAATGACTTTTCAGTAAAATTTTGAACTATCTAGTCCCTTAATCCTTAATATTTTCAACTCCAACCCTTCCCTTTTGTCTTCACATTTTAATTCTCCTTGCATTTCAATATTCCTCCACATTTCTCTACTATTCTCATTTCTCTTCTTCAATTGACAAAAATGCATTTCACTTTTGACTGAAGTTTCACGGTATCCCACCCCTTAATCCCTCCTATTTTTAACCCCAACCCTCCCTTCTTATTCACATTCCAATTCTCCTTGCATATCGCCAATCCTTCAAATCCCTCTACTATTTCTTTCTCTCCTTGAATTCTAGCAGAAACTGCTTTCATATCTCTTTTTGAATTGACAAAAATCCATTTCACTTTTCACTCAAATCTCACTCTATTCCACACCTTAGTCTTCCTATTTCTAACCCCAACTCTATGTTTAACCTCTCCTTCCTATCCAAATTCCATTTCTCCTTGCTTCTCGTCATTCCTTCGCTCTATTATTTCTTCCTCACGAATTGACAAAAATCCATTTCACTTTACACTAAAGGTCCACCCTAACCCACCCCTTGTCCTTCCTACTTCTAATACCTAATCCAAACCTTCCCTTTCTCCTTACATTTCGTCATTCATTCACATCCCTTTTCTATACCTCCTGCCCTTCTTCCTCTCACTATCCATTATGCATCCTTCTCCCTATCTTTCAGCCCCTCCTCTCTCTTCTCTTCTCTTACTCTCCCTAATTTTTCCTTCATCCTGGCAGGCCCTTCACCCTCGGACGCGCTCCCTTAACGAGTGATCTATCGTTTCCCTTCCACCTGACACGCACCCAGCATTTTTCTCCACCTTTTTTTCTCCCACGTCCCTTCTCTTCCTCCTTCCTCCCTCGTCCACATACTTTTGTCTCCCGCTCTCTCCTCCGAATCTTCTTCTCGTGGAATCCCCTTATTTCATCTTCTAGTTAGAACGGGACCCCTCGTCTCCTCTTCATCATCTCCACGCTCACCCGGTTGCATTTAGATTTCGTTATCTCGGCTCATTGCATCCTTGCGAGCCCCGTCGTCCTACCAGCTCCAACCTCACCTCGTCATATTCTCTGGAACATGCTCTTCTTATCTTACGTACGTTGGACGTCTCCTTCTCTCTCTCTCTCTCTCTCTCTCTCCCTCTGAACGTTGGTATCATCTAAATGGAATTTTCCCCACCTTTTCACAATTTTCCTCTTGCCTTCTGTACTAATATATCCTCATTATCCTCCAGGATTATTCGTCCTTGCGCCGAATTAAACGGTTAACGCGGGATTCTCGTGTTAAAGATTGTTGGATGTTGTTTGGTGTTTTTTTTGAGATCTAGTTGGAAGTGGTAAATCTATTTGCTTTTTGAAAAGACCGTGTGGGTATTTATCGAGTTGAGAATTGTTCACGTTGCTTTGTTTCTTTGCATTTACTTAATCGTGATAAATATGAGGTAAAGCGAAAAGTAGCATTGTTGCTTTGTTCTCTTCAGTGTCTAATTTAAAAACGAGATTTGTTTCGCTTTAACCAATATATTTGATGTTTTAGAAGACCACGTGGGTGGTTATCGTGTTGAAGATCGTTGCGCATTACTTCGCTTTTTTTGTTTACTTATACGTGACAAATATATTCGTTTCTTTAGAAGACCGGGTAGGTGTTTATCGAGTTGAAGATTGTTCACGATGCTTTGTTTTTTTTCCTGTTTACTTCGTCGCGATAAATATGTTTGTTTTCGAGAAACCCGTGTAAGTATTCATCTTGTTGAAGATTTACGTGTCGAACATCTTAGTCGCAATAAATACATTTGCTTTTCGAGAAAACCGTGCAAGTATTCATCTCGTTGAAGATTTACGTGTCGAACATCGTAGTCGCAATAAATATATTTGCTTTTTGAGAAGATCGTGCGGGACGTGAGGACGTCGAAGGCCGAGGACATCAACCAGCGCCTCGTGAATCGCAATGAGATGCTCTTTTGTTTCGAAAATGGGATTGGTATCTTGAAATCGTCACGGTATCTACGCCGCGTCTCAAGAGGATTCGAGTGCTTGAATTCTTTCGGAAGTGAATCCTCGGAAGCTCGAAGATGGATGAGGAGGATGAGCAGGAGGATCGAGAGGAGAAGGTATCGAAGCTATCAAAGGGAGAAGAGTGGAGAAGAATCGTTTGAAAGGAAAAAGAGCATCAGGAGCACTGTGTGTAGGCAGTAGCGAAAGGCAAAGGAAGAGAAAAGGACGAAAAAGGTATGAGAAGTAAAGGAGATTGGACGAGTAGAAAAGGCAAAGGAGGCCGGAAGTAGGAAGTGGCGAATACCAAATGGTAAACGAAGATCAAGAAGAGAATTGAGATGAAAATGCTCAAATAAAAAAAAGAAGTAAAGAAATGAAGATGAAGAGATTTATAAAGAAAACGATGTGACGAGTAGGACGCAGAGAAGAATTAGGAGAAGGGCTGAAAAGAGGCGAATGGTAGAAAGCGAAGGAGGAGGATCTCACTAGAAGAAGGAAAATTAACCCTCTCCGCTACGATCTAATTATGGAAAATTGTCGATAAAATAAGCATTTAATGAAACGACACGAAAAAGCACAATCAGAAAAATCAAGAAGAGCAGATGTTTAAAATAGGAAGGAAGAGCAAGGACAAAGAACACGAGAATATATCAAGAGCCCCAAGATTACGAGCACCAGAATATTCAATGTCAAAAGCAGAGATAAAAAATAAACGAGAATTGAAAGAAACCATACGAAGAAGACACATTAAAAGCAGAAATGTAAGGAACATCAGAAACCAGCAACAGTCCCAAAATCTCGAATCCAATGACATCCAAGGTCAATAACAAAAGCAATAAAGAAGAAGCAAAAGAAAGTTCAAGGATATCTAGTCTCCTCGTGCAGATCCACAAGAATCAAGAAGAGCACACATTAAAGAACAAAGAAATAAACAAAGAACGTGAGAAACCATCAACAGGGCAATGTCTCCAAACGCAATCACACCCAAGGTTCATAACAAAAGCAGTAAAGAAAAAGGAAAAGAAAGGTCAACGGTATCTAGTTTCCTCGTACAGATCCGCAAGAATAAAGGAGAACACAGATTAAAAAAGGGAAATGCATAGAACATCGGAAACCATTAAGAGCGCTAAGATGTGCAACACAATGACATCGAAGGTCGACAACAAAAGCAAAAGAAAGTTCAACGATATCTATCTTTCTGTCTCCTCGGCCAGATCCGTTTCCAATTCGCGGCCAAGGGCAAAATCCTCTGAATTTTTCTCCACGGCGCGCGCAAACATTTGCCCAAGTGGTCGTCAAACATCGTCAAACATGGTTGAACCGTGCGCGGCCGCGTTAAAACGGCTCGTATCGTAACGAGCGAACTCACGAGCCCTTCTTTTCTGCTCCTGTTTCGAAGCTTGTCGGCCGGTCTTTTTCAGCTCCAGCTCGCACAGCAGCAGAGCAGCAAGAGCGTCGAAACGAAAGTTGGTGTACTTAGGGTCCACTTGTAATTCGGCAAAAGGGATTCCAGGCAAAGGTCCTTTCGCGGTTGGCCTCAGCTTCGGACCGGAGAACAGCCAGAAAACTTTCGTTTCACTCTCGACAGCGAATTTCTCACTCTCCTTTTACCTCCTCTCTCTCTCTCTCTCTCTCTCTCTCTCTCTCTCTCTCTCCCTCTCCCCGTCTCTCTTTGAGCGCGAAAACTTGCCTGGAAGAGGGCAAACATGAATCTCTTAAATTCATACCTCATGTGATATTCAACGCATTGTATATTTGAGTAACCGAACTTTTGATTCCGCGTGAGAGTCGGTTCTCCCTTCCTTCGTCCCGGATTCACAGCCACGTCTATCTTTCCACGGCTTATTGTAAACTTAAATTCATCCTCGCGCCATTTGCGCGAGAGGAGGTCAAATATTTTCACGATCACCTCTCTCCTTTACCGAGATCGCTTTTCCAGTGGCTCGTTGAGAATATCGCGCTGATTCCACTCCACGAGATGCAAAAATATGCCGCGGTGCAACGAGAGTGCTCGGCTTTTTACGCTTTTGTTTTTTAAATTCCCTTCGAAAGTTCTAATCTCGTGTATCGCGCGGTTGCGTCCCGTATTACGTTATCTGCGAAAGGGTGTTTCGCTAACTATGTTACGGAACTGCTCGTCCTCTCTCGCTGGGACGCTGTTAATGACATAAGTGTGAATATTCTTTTTCTTTTTTCCTTTTTTGGTTCTCTTCTTCTATTCCTCTTCTTTTTTTTTGTCCATCCGACCCCGTGAAAGTCTGCGCGAATACGAGAGAAGCAGCTCGTTTGCGCATCGAGCGAAAAGCGAACGTCCCTTCTAGGAAAAGGGAGAGAGAACTTTGTGACGTAATCACCTGGACCGTTTGTAATTGCAATGTTAAATTAACATGTCACCGTGCTCCAAAGGGATTGCGCCACGTGGAAAGTGGATTTTCGTGAAGATAACGAGAAACGTTTTACATCTGGATATTCTGCTTACCATTATTATCCCGTTGTAAAAGGATTAGTTTTTTCGGGTTTCTTTCTTCAAGTGCTCTCGGTCTGAGGTATTTTCATGTTATACGTATTTGGATAGTTGAACATACCTAGGTGTTTGAATAATGTCTTTTTTGGATTATTAGATTACTAGATGTCCATGTAAGCTGTTTATGTTAAAATGAGCAATGCGTAGCTATTTATTTATGCTCGTCTTTCGAGAGTTCATTAATTTTCTAACTCACCGGGTCACTGTGTTTGCTACCGGAAGTTGTCCAGTCATTGTTAGGGTCCTTGGTTCCCTTCTCTTAGAAGCGTCATCGAGAATGTTGTCAATGTGACTGTGATAAAGGAGTCTGCTCCCGATTTTCTCTGCGCTTCGCAACTTCTATTCTCCATAATTCTCCAGAATCATTTTTATCTATTTAATTATTTTCGTAATTTTCAATTGCTCAGATATTATCATCACGCAGGAAAATCATGCTTTGCATAATTATTAATTCAACCTACTTATGTAAGTAATCCTTTTTTACGATACGTGTATCTATTCGATTAACAAACGAATTATCCTTAAGATTATTTGCAAAATTTTAATTTATGCCTGAACTACTCACAAATATTAAAGTCGCATTAACCTTCAAACACAAATTATTTCCACGGTCAGAAAACATATTGCTAAAATACACATCCCTTATAAATCCTTTTTAATTAGATAATTTCTGAAACTTGCATAATTACAGGAAAATTACAATCTTGCAAATATTTTATTTAACATTTTGTGTTTTCTTTGAAGGAGAAAGAAAAGAAGTACGCGGATACCTTTAACTAAGAAGAGAACTTTTCACCGTTATCTCGGTTGTATGTAAAACTTTCTTGACTACTCTGTTACAAAATACCAGCTTACACTATCTCACGGTAGCGCTGCCGCTATAAGAACGGCGTTTATACCAATGGCGAAGTCCGTGGCGAAGATGACCGACGATAATCTCCTCCTAAGCCAAGCAACAATGGAAGATCCTCGTGGATTCAGTCTCCTCAACTTTAGATTACTTTTATCGGCCGAAGGGGTCCTCCTACTCCACGCTCCACCACTACCTACTATCGTTCTTTTAATCGAAGGATATAGGGTGGTTCGTCTAACGAGCTGCACGATTTTTCGCTTGGTCTTGATGGTCTCGAAAGAAAAGAGAAATTTCAAATGTAATATTTTCATGTTGGATTTTTGGTCGTCTTTCTGCTCCGCCATCGTTCTTTTAATCAAAGGGTATAGGGTGGGCTTCGTCTAACGAACTGCACGATTTTGAAAACGAGCAATAGTAAGGGATCCTCTTCGATTAACAAAGATCTAAAAGTCATCTTGACTTTGTTATACGTACGAGGTTTCTTCTTTCTATGTATAACGCATTAAATTAAAGAAGAGCACACGACAGTTTATTCAGGTTAATTGTACGAGTTAATTTTTGTTTTCGGGGTATGGATAAACAATTGTGAAGGTTGTTACTTTAGGATCACCCTGTAGAGCGAAAGGATATTCGAGCGAGCAAAAAGTCCAACGAGTTGTGCCACTTTTCAGGCACCGCTAAAATTGTCCATTCTGAAAGTATAATTGTTATCTTGGAACGGTCCACTTTCCACAGACGCAAAGTTCATTTCGAAGGAATCTTTTATTTAACGAAAAAATGTAGATCATCGTGAGTTATTTTTAGTCGCCCTAAGTGGTCGCCTAATATAGGGAAAAGGTCCCTATATTGGACCCCTTAAGCAAAGAGACGTGGAAAACAATAACCCTATTTCAGAATTAGCTGGAAAAAAAGTTGTAAGTACTACGAATATGTAGTAAACATATGATCTTATCGAAATTGCTTAATTCTTCCCCAAAAAATTAAAAATGCACATTTCGAAAGTAGTCTCGAAAGTCCAATTTAGGAGATCCGTTTCTTAAATTGGACCATCTGTTTTATCTCGCTTTTAAATTAAACTAATTATAAAAATGAACGTTTAATGAAACATAAAGTTATATAAAACATAAAAATTACATTAATCAAGTAAACAATTGACACATTTATAGTAATGATGTTCCCCATCGGCACATTTTAAATGGGCCCATTTTTCGCATGAAATGCATTGAATCCATTCTTCGCCTGGAAATGATAGCGTGAATGGTTCTAAACAAATAATACAATAACAGTCTTCATTTTCCGAGTCACTTGATAAATTTTTCTTCTTCTTCTTCTTCTTCTGAACATTACTTTTAAATAATTTCGACTTTAAAGAGCTGGTGTTCCCCTTGCTTTGTTTTTCCTTTAATTCCTTCTCGTAGGAACTTTCGGTTATTACTAGACTTGAAGTAGAGGTACTTGCTCTAGTTTTTCGCGTTAACGCAGGAATGGGACATATGTTAGCAACAGTTTTGTTTCTGTTTTCTTTAATTTCAGGTAAAATAGGCAAGGTTATTGCATTTGCTTCATCTGAATTCATTGCACTTTGAATATTGTTTGTCTGCAAATTGTCAATATTTACAAATTCACTATCGTCAAATACATTTTTGTCCAAAGGCCATATTCCACATTTTGCAAACCCATTTATTGCATTCCTAAGTGTAGCAGCTTTAACATATGCTTCTCCGAGTAAACTTGAAATCTGAAACTGGGTTATATTTTGTGAAGGATTGGTCCTAAGCCATTTATCAGCTGCTTGATTGTAATAAGAACTAAGAGGTTTAAAAAATGATACATCACAGGGTTGCAATCTATGGGTAGTGTGTGCCGGCAAAGACAACATAATTATTCCATTATTTTGCGCCAATCTAATAGCATCCAAATTTTTGGATGGGTAGTATGCCCATCCATTATTAATAGAACTGTTTTTTCTTTAGATGGTTTAACAAATGCTATGAAGTGTTGTAGCCATGTGCAAAACAATTCAGACGCTATCCAGCCAGATTCTGAACAAGCAAATACTGTTCCAGGAGGTGCACCTACTTTAAGTTCATCCTTAAATCTCATTTTTTTAAATATAAGCATTGGCGGAACGTATATGCCAGCTGCAGTTATACAACAGACACAAGTGGTGCTCGCTCCACGTTCTCCACTTGTAATTGAACCTACTTGACGTTTACCTCTTTTTCCAATTATTTTTTGAGGTACCTGAACGGCAGATAAACCGGTTTCATCAACATTATATATATCAAATGAACTAAAGTTATATTCTTCGTAAAGTTTAGTAAGACAATCAAAGAAACCCATAACTTTTTCTTTGTTAAATCCTACAGCCCGTGCTGCAGATGTAGCCTCAGGTTTGCGAAGTGATAATTCTTTGTGACGGGACATAAAAGAATAATACCACTTTTTGCCAGCTTTACCGTCTTAAACCTATGCACAATTTCTTGTGATTCTGCAACGTCGTAGGCAAGTTTTTGCAAATCTTGTCGAGTAATTACAAATAAATTCCTTTCCAATGCAAGAACATGATCCACTATTTCTTCTTCGACATGTGGCGGAAGATCAGTACCTCGTCGAAATTTTTTTTTTTTACCACGCGCAATTTTATTCCCATTATCTATTCTTCTCTTTAAAGTTGCTTTTGGCACATTAAACAGTTTGGCTATTTTATTTAAGCCTCCATCTTTGTTTTTCACCGCATTTAATGCTTTTTCCATGTTGTCTTCTTCCCATTTATCATAATTACCACGTTTTGCCATCTTTTCTGTAAAAAACAGCACAATCGTTTTAAATTGGACCGGTCCAAATTTGGAAACTAACCCAAGACTCACTTCTCAATTGTGAAAATAAAAAATACTACACATTGCTTTAAATCATTAATACCAAATAAAACTCTACAAAATTCTTAATATGTGTGTTGAAATCCAGTTAAATAGTACTTACCATAAATATTTTAGAGCTTAAGTAAACTGCATTCATTAATACATCAACGTGCGTAGGTTACAGAATATTTGTTGTCTGCGAAGTTAGCTTTTAGCTTTCGAGCCACATGTTTGTAGGATGCGCTACAAACGTATTTTGATACAAATGGTTGTTGAGAAAATGCGTTAGATACTATCAAGCCATAGAATAACGTATGGTCCAAATTAGGGACCGGTCCAACTTTCCCCTAACATCATAAATTTAAAGCAGCATACCCTGTATTGATGAAAAATGCCACGATGATCGTTACCTCTGCAGGAAAAAGGTATTTTTATCTTTGAATTGGCTATCGTCGATTTTTATTTTGAAGATCTTTGTTTTTTTTTTTTGCTCTTACGTAACGAATTAACTTCAAAACGAAGCACTTCTGCAATTACGTTCATTTTGCATATTTATAGGAAGTAGCTGGGGGACTCCAAATTACGATAATTTAGAAAAGAAAGAATTTTTATTCTCTAATTACCTGGTCTTAATGAACGATATTACGGAACAGTATAATAAACCTTTTTTCCGATAAGTCCATCTAGGTAATCACAATTTATTCATTAATAAAGAAAAGAATTCGCTGATTTGCATCCGGTTATGTAATGAAAATCAACTTGGAATGGTAATACGGCACTGTATTCGTGTTCCTTTCGGGTATTTGTAGGAAGTAATTAAAAGACTCGAAATTACGATAGGTAATCACTTTTATTCTCTAATTACCCGTTCGCAATCAGGAACATTATGCAATAGTAATAAACCCATTTTCCAATCAAGGTGCTCGCAATTTATTCGTTAAAAAAAGAGTATTCGGTGGCCTCTTCCTTTTACGTAACGAATCAGCTTGAAAAGGAAACGCGACACTTCATGCGCGCTCGTTCTCCGTAATTCGTATTTATAGGCACTAGCTGAAAAAGTAAAAAGATCGTTGCGCCAGGTTGATCTTTTTCCTTGATAGAATACACTTAAACTGTCTTCAATCAACGACATTATACAACGGTAATAAACCCTTTTTTTCAAATAACTTGTCAACGTGATTGCAATTTATCTATTAAACAAAAAAAAAGAATTCGCCGATCTCGTTTCCGTTAACGTAAAGAATTACCCTCGAAAGGGATCACGACACTTTATTCGCGCTCGTTCTCCGTAATTCATATTTATAGGTACTAGCTGAGAAAGTGGAAAGATCGTTGCGCCAAGTTCATCTTATCCCTAATAGAAGACGCTTTAACTATTTCCAATCAGCCACTTTAATAAACTTACAATCAACAGTAATAAACCCCTTTACCGGTCAACGTGATTGCAATTTATCCGTTAAAGAAAAACAGAATTCGCTGATCTCTATTTCGTTTACGTTAAAAATTAGCTTGGAAAGGAAACACGACACTTCATTCGCGCTCGTTCTCCGTAATACGTATTTATAGGTAGTAGCTGAAAAAGTGGAAGAGCGTTGCGCCAGGTTCATTCTGTAGAATGGGAGAGAATCCTCGAGCGAACTGGAAAGCGTACAGAGCGTTACACTAGCCTCCGGGGTATTTCTTCATTAATGTCGATTGTGTCGGTGAGAGAGTGTGAGAGGAGGCGAAGAGGCGGAAGTTGATATACACGTGTACTCGAAACAGAAGGAGAATTGGAATTTAGGTGAGGACATATCTTTTCATTTGAAGAAGAAGCATCAGCGATCCCAGCACTCTCCAGTTAAAAGGACTTCTCGATTCGTAATTAGGAATTCGTATGATCCAGAATCGTCATTGAATATTCGAAGAATGTTTGAAATGAAGAGGATTTGGATGTTCCGATTACTGGACACTGTTGATATAAGGTAAAAATACCAATGACTGGCCACGTCCCATTACCTGACCATTGATAGATATTTCATTTTTATTAAGCTATATACATAAAGTAAGAAAACTATTTTTTTCTGATTTACATTATTTAGTTATTCAGTCTGTCATATTAAAAATTATGTCACAAAACTTTTTATTTAAAGTATTTAAAAAATGATTTTGAATTATCGTAATCAAATGCACTGTTAGTTTTCAAGGATTCCTTAAGATATGACTAAGGAAAGTGTGATACTTCGTAAGACAATAACAATTATAATAATAGGTTTTTCTACATAAGCAAAATAGCTCTAAAATCTTAAGAATATTTATAGTAAATAGAAAACAAAAAGTTGTATATTTAAATTGGTTTTCAAATAAACATTTACGTGGCTATAAATCGGTACTTAATAATCTCGCTTGCCCGATAACTAACCATCTCAGAAGAGTGGCAACACTATCATTTAGAAATACAAAAAGAAAAATTAAGAAAACAAAAAGGAATAGAAGATAGAAAAAAATGTAAAGAAGAAGCAAAGAAAAGAAAAGATTAGATGAAGAGATAAAAAACTTAACAACAAAAAAAAAGAAATTGCAAAGTAAAGCGCACAACAATTCAATTATATATTATAGAATAAAATTTACAATATAATAATTACATGTTATGTTTTATAAAATATTGTATTAATAATATATCCTTCAAACTATAATAAAAATAAATAATTTATTAAGTTGTAAAAACCTTTTTTAATTTAATTTTCTAATATGCTTTAATATTTCTTTATTTATTATTTTGATATTTTCTACATTTCTGACGTTTTTCATTTCTTATTTCTTATTTTTCTTTTGCAAAATAAAATTTCTTTCATTACAATTATTTCTAATGCGTTAAAAAAGTCTTGGTCAGTAACTGGGACATTATAATTTAGACACTGGGACAATTACATTTAGCTGGCCATGTATTGGTACATTATGTCCACTAGCATTTTTATTTTATCTACATTAAACACCGTGAAAAGCATCGTTTTTATTTTGTTTGTTTAATAGGACATAGTAATATATTTTTAAATAAATAAATTTTCTTTGCATAAAATTGATTTTAAGTGTCTAATTTAAGATATATTTTCTTCGTATCCTTAACTGGCCAGCCATTGGTACATTTACCTTACATATTATATTCGTTTAATGTAGCTTGCTTCCTTTTTCAGAGTGATCAAACCGTCTTAACCGGCTCGCTGGTAACGACTCATATATGTATAGGCGAAAAAAATCGTACCACACTGCTAATAATATATAGGTTAGGATTAGGGTCTACTATCTTGAATAACTCTGCCAATTTTCAACGGATTTGCATGAAACTTGCTACACCCATGTTTTTTGGGCCGCTGATTGTGAACTCGGTCTCAAATTTGAGTATCCGTCCTCAAGATCATATGTATAAACTGTTGTTTTACCGAAAATTTTTCAGTGTAATGGCGATCTTTTATAAAAAAGATAACCCATGACGATTACATTTTATAAAAGATCTTGCATAAAAATCATTTACAGTGTAATGTGGACCTTATCGAAGAGCAAGGGCCAATAATCGTATTTGAGGAATAGGATACGTGCCAAACTCCTGCAAGTTATCTCGTAGCGGGGCCATTAATCTCCGTCGCTATATTATAACAAGCTCGAAACTTGTCCCGAACATGTTCTCGGCTCGTCGTTCGGATGACCAGCGCTTTTTTTCCAGACACGCGCGACACACAGCAGTCGAAGAATCCAGGGAGGACGAGTTTAGAACGGTTTTACACCTTCTCTCAGCCCGCGACAATCAAACGTATGGATAATAAAAAGTGGTGTCGCTCTCGAGTATTGCGGCGCGATATCACGTCCCTCTTAATAATAGGATTCCCCATTTTCGAGGATTAGCCAGCACTATCGCGAGCAGGAAGGCCGTCGTCGTTAATTAAAAGAAACGTGGGAGAGGTGGTGGTGGTGGTGACGATGCTTCTCGCGAATTAATTGGATTCGCGGAGAGAAATGATAAATTCGTGGCCGTAGTCGTTGCAGACCAGGTGAATCGTGGTCCTCTTTAATTCTTAACGACGAAAAGAGGGAGAGTGAAAGAGAGGTCTAGAGAAAGAGAGAGAGAGAGAGAGAGAGAGAGAGAGAAACGAAAAGAGACGGAAAGAGAAGTCTAGAGAGAGAGAGAGAGAGAGAGAGAGAGAGAGAGAGAGAAATGAAAAGAAAGTGATTATCCTCGCCCTCAGATTCTCATAATCGCTCGACGATTATTTGATTCTTTTGATTGACCACGAGGGCTCCGCGTAATTTACAATTTCTCGCCCGACATTTTTTCTTTTCTCATACTCTAGGCACAAAACATTTCTCTTCTCACCCCTCCTCTTCTCTTTCACCCTCGCCAGCTAATCTTGCAATTAACGTTGAAATCCAACGGCCATTCTCACCCCAGTTCTACTGCTTTTTGTGCGGTCGACTCTTTTACTTTTTCTTTCTTCTTTTGTAGATTTCGAGACACCTGTAATGTTCGTGGTAGAATAAATAGTAAGTTCGAAGACAGTGAGCGATTATGTATTAGTGAAAGGATTTTTATGCAGAGAACAATGTAGTTTGGTGAAATTAAATTAGAGATGTAAAGGGAACGATTGTTTTTCTGATAGAATCTTTTATGTTGCTAATTATCGTTCATTCGTTAGTTTTTTTTTGTATTGTGCTTCATGATTATTAAGCTTCTCTAACAATAAAAGAATCATTTAAATATTGCTCATTATAAATGGTGTCTTGTTAGTATACTTCTTTTTACAGAGTATTTTGAGATGTGAGCTCTGTCAATTGAGTAAAACTTTAACCGTTTAAAAGTATACGCAATAAAAATAATCGTTGTTCTTACTAAGGCTAAACATTTCAGCGCTAACCGGGGTTAATATTTGATTCTTGTTCTTTAATGTGAGCCATAGTAATTGATTTGCTCGTCAACTAGATTATTTCGTTATACATATTTTTCCTTTGACAAGGACTGTACAATACGATCACGTCCAATTTTTGTCACTAATGAAAATTCTTACTTCTGCCGTACTTTAATTACTCCTACCCTAACCTAATCCATAATAATTGATTCGCTTTGCCATTTACATTATTTCATTTTTTCTTTTGACCAAGCACCGTAGAATACGATCACATCTAATTACTGTCATTAATCTAAATTTCCACTTGTAATTTATTTACTGCATTGTTTTGCCATCATTTTTCTCAATAGACCATCTGACAGTAAATCATATTATTTTAGCATTTATTCAGCCAAATGATTTTCGATCTAATATAATGTTCTTCAACCCTTGGCTTAAATTAAAAACATCGAACCATTCATTCATGAATAGATAATAAAACCTAACGAACCTACTTCATCTCCTCATCGACAATGAAAGCAAATTTACAATTGGCACGGTTCAGGCACATCGTTGAGTAAGCGAGGGTTAGAAAACATTAAATGGCCTGTGTATATTTCTGCTCGACATTCCTTTAAATCGTCGTTGTCGTCCGCTAAATAAGCTCCCTTTGAGATCTCGTGAGAGTGGAGAACTATGCGCACCACTTGCCTCATCAAAGGTGCTTAAACGAAATGCTTTGTATCTCCGTCGGAATGGATGGTTTTGCGGACGATTCTATTTTAAATGGTGCTAGAAGTCATGACGCGTTAAATCGTTGCCGCGCGTCACGTGCCCCCACCACTTTTCCTCCCTACTCCGCGGACAAGCGTAACGAATTGGATTACACTGTTTACGCGCGCGCGGGCTTTTTAAATGGCACGCATATGCATTTGACACAAATGTTCCACGTTTCTCTCACTTTGTTAAGCTCGCAAGTGTTTCAATGGGTGATAAGAAGAGGCGAAGGTAAAGAAAGCAAGCTGAAGCGGAGTCACGGTGCACGTGAATTTAATCACACTTCAATCTGCTTTTTAACGCGTTGTCCGCCACGTCACCCACATGTGCCTGATTACAAATGATCAAAGTAGGTATTTGAGTATTTAATTATACATTAACGCCTTGGATAGTTAACAATACAGTTACCAAAATTCAAGGTGACTCGGCGATCAACATGTTAAAGTAACGTTTTGCTGGAAGTTCCCCTCTGCGAGAAATCCGTACGATCAAGATCTTACAAGATTTTTTATTTTACAGAAGAAACCAATCGCGATTCTTCAAAAATGTTTGATTTGAAGTCGATAATTTTGCAAACGATTCTATTGTACGTTAATGGCTAGGATTAAAGGAATGGCGCGTTAACTGTTTGCCACGCGTCGCTTACCCCCACCACTTCGCATATAAGCATAACGAAATGGTTTACACAAATGTTTACGCGCGCGCGAACTTTTTAAATGGCACACGCGTGCGTTATGCACGGTCGTTCCACTTTTTTCTCACTTCGTTAAGTTCATAAGTGCTCTACTGCTGCTTGGTAAGGAAAAGTGAATGTAAAGAAAGCAGGCTGAGACAGAGTGGGTGCAGATGAATTTAATTACACTTCAATGTGATGCTTTTTGCAATAACCTTTTGCTGGAAGTTCCTCTCTGCGATGAGTCCGTACGACGAAGATCAATCGCGACTCTACAGAAATATATGATTTGCTGTCGAAGTTTACTTTCCTACTGATCGTCGTCGTAAAAATAAATGCTTCTGTCGTTATGATTATTTACCCACGGCAAATAGCAACCCACAAAGAAACAATCTTAACTGAAATACCAATATTTACAAGAAAAAAATCGCGATTTACACTGTACCTTGCAACCTCACTTTTGCCAACACCAAATGCTTCCTGATCAAACACACCCAACTTTCAAACTTTACACCACAAGTACGACTAACAAGATTATAATATTTACCTAGCAATAAATAAAACTGAAATTACCACGCTCACATATTAACTACAAAAACACTAAACTCCTCCCAACACAATAACAACGACTCTGAAAAAAGAAACTAACACAGGTTTGTGTAACAAACCTTCGAAACAAGAAGAAACTAATCCAACACAATCCTTTAACGAAGCCCAAAAATATTCAGCATGACCCTTCCGGGGCCAATGTTCGAGAAACACCGATGTAACACACCCAAAGCAAATGTTAAGTCGATATTGGTTCTGAATTACTGCCTCAAACAGCGACAAACCATAGTGAATACATCGTTACCGTTACCGTCCAATGTTACTCCTAGTCCGTGACGTCCGACATTCTACCAGTAGGTTGGAAACGTGGCCTAAGCCCACCAGAAACGATCGTCTGGTCTCGCGCGACGTCTCCTCGCACATAAGTGCATTGGCGCCTGTGTATCGTGCGCGTGCATGTACGGTCAATTCTAAACACTACTTCGCACACACCAACACGCAGATTCATGCGCAAACCATACACGTGGATATTCATACGCATCGAGAGCGCGCGAATATGTGTGGCTAAACAAACACGATCGTTGGACGCACAGTCCATCCTCAATCCCGTTTGCATTATATGTGCTCGCGTCTGTTCCAGGGAACCTGTTCGTGATAGCGGCCATTCTACTAGAACGGAATTTGCAATCCGTGGCAAATTACTTGATAGTGAGCCTGGCCGTTGCCGATTTAATGGTCGCCTGCCTCGTCATGCCGCTGGGGGCTGTCTACGAGGTACGTAGATTTGCGTATTCATTGGTTCATCTGTTCGATGCTTCGATGAAACGGCATTATCAGTTTGATTTTGCCGCCAAGTAGATCGAGCGAACGTTGATCGGCGGAGCGTCGAAGTGGCGGATTTTTTGAAATTTGAAATTTAGCCGAGTGTTTGTGAATGCTTCGTATGAATGTTGGACAATGAAAATGTTTGTTTTGTAATTTGTAAATTAGAATGAATCCGTGTACAGTGGCGCACAGGGTAATTTGTACTTTTGTTAATTAGCGAATCGACATGTGTAATAGTAATTGTGTAAGAAAAGTGATGTTCAAGAAAAATGTGCTTAGCATTAACTGGGCTCCTTTGTTAATGCAAATTTTATTGGACGCGATGATTTATTTTAAGTGTCCTTTTGATTTTCTCGCTTGAAATTTACAGTACTGCCGCCATTAGAGTGGAGACATTAGAGGATTGTTAATCGTTGATTCTGATTCTATAACCTCATCGTAATGTCAAATGTCTATGATACGCTGACGCTTGACACAGACCAGAAGAAGGGCGATCGCACCATTTAGCAATTAGACGGTTCGCCACAGGCTGAAGGATAACGCAAAATAAGCCGGCCGTTGCAGCGGCGCTTTAATCCTTTCCTTCACCGCGCCCCGCATTTTTGTTTGTTCGTAAACCGGGCCGTCCTATACCTCGCAGTGGCTCCACCGTTCCTCCCGCTGCTATTTAGGCGGATGCCCTTTCCTTTGATCTTCGACAATTATTTATTCGAAAACTATTGCGATTATTGGAAAACGGTACAGGACTTTTATGTTCAGCGCGTGCCGCTCTATGTCTCCACGAATTCCGCGGTTGTTGCTCTGGAACATCCTGTATAGGTCTGGCAACTCCTGTGCAAAAAGGAATGCCCATAATGTCCCTTTTTAGGCACGATCATAAAGGGAGTGACTTATGCGCTCGCCATCCTCAAAAGCGCGCGCGCACGCGTGTGCGTGTATATCGTCGATTTCGGAAAAACGGCTGAACCGATCAGGATCAATTTTTGCACAAACATCAATTGTACCACTGTGAGTTGACATTTACATTTGTGAGCCGTCATCTTGAACCGGTACAAAATGGCGGCAAATTCAAATATCGAAAAATTCGTATCTTTAATACTACTTACACCGAGGAGAGATTGTTAAAGAGGGTCAGCGCTTATGCGTTTAGAGGGGCCGAAAATTTTCACTGCTTTCAGCGCCATTTTTGCGTAACTACATAGCAAAGCAACATAGCTTACATTACAACTCCATAAGTACGGTTGATCGAATAGAGCACTGCAATTATCTCCGGGACCCGCCAGGACCCGGCAAAACGGCCCCTCCAAATACACGGGCGCTGACCCTCTTTAACAATCTCTCCTCGGTGCTACTTACAAGGGGAGGATCACAATGTGTTGTTTCCAATTTCGCTGAATTTGAAATATGTCATAGTTCAGCACCCCTAGATGCTCATGGTACCCGGTTTTATATGAAGATGGCCCGTAGTTTTCGAGAAAATTGCAGTTAAATATTGCGAATTTTCGGCCTAAATTGAGGATGTGGCAGCGCAGCGCCCGAGAACGAGAGACAGGAAAAAACAACAGAGAATCAAATGTCTTTGTCTCGTCGATACGCGTGTCTCGCTGCGCTGCCACATCCTCAATTTAGGCCGAAAAATCGCAATATTTAACTGCAATTTTCTCGAAAACTACGGTCCATCTTCATATAAAACCGGGTACCATGAGCATCTAGGGGTGCTGAACTATGACATATTTCAAATTCAGCGAAATTGGAAACAACACATTGTGAGCCTCCCCTTGTTAGTGGATCCAGATAAAATTTGACATATACAGGGTGTCCCAGACCAACCGACGCGGAAGGAGAGGAGACATAGAGCGGCTTGCGCTGAACATAAAAGTCCTGTACCGTTTTGCGATAATCGCAATATTTATCGAGGTATTAATTGTTAAAGATCAAAGGAAAGGGCGTCCGCCAAAATGGCAGCGAGAGGAGCGCTGGAGCCTCCGCGAGCTGTAGGACGGTCCAGTTTACCTACAAACAAATGCGAGGCGCGGTAAGGGGAAGAATAACGCAAAAGAAGCCGGCCATGCAGCGACGTCTTATCCTTCCCCTCACCGCGCCCCGCATTTGTTTGTAGGTAATCTGAGCCGTCCTACAGCTCGCAGAGGCTCCATCGCTTCACCCGCTGCTATTTTGGCGGTCGCCCTTTCCTTTGATCTTTAACAATGAATAACTTGATAAATATTGCGATTATCGCGAAACGGTACAGGACTTTTATGTTCAGCGCAAGCCGCTCTATGTCTCCTCTCCTTCCGCGTCGGTTGGTCTGGGACACCCTGTATATGTATACATATACAGTGACAAATACTGGAAAGTTTCAAATTTTTTAATTGGACGATTCAAAAATGGCGGCTGATTCAAATTTTTAGTCCAATATTCCGGCAAGACGGCTGAACGGATTCGGACAAAATTTGGCATGTATATGGAGTATATACCCATTTGGTGCCACGAAACTTGATGTATTCGTATCTTCAACCCTTTCGAAATTGTGGGAAATTCAAGTATGGAATAATTTGATCTTGGAACCTCTTACGCGAGCACGAATTTTGAACTTCACTTGCATCTATCACAGAAATGTTGCACGTCGTGGACTAGCGCGAGGCGCGAGCACCCGGTGATCTCAAGGGATATGACACTTGAGCGAAGCGAAAGCGCAGGGGGCTCTGCCCTCTAGTTTATTAACATTGCTATTCATTACAACGGAAAGTCTAACCATTAAAAGCAACTCTGTACGATGTTTCCTAAAAAAATGTTACACGTGCTAGTTAGAATTCTGTGGAGATCATTGAGCGAAGCGAAAGCGCAGGGGGCTCTGCCCCCTAGCTTAAGCTTATCTAACAGCCACTAGAGGCGTAGCGATCAGATACTCTTGATAGATATAATTTTCTTAGGCATTTAGTACCTAACATTATTACAATATCCAAAGTTCAGAACGATTCCAAACCAATCGTAGAGAATGGTGTCTTAAAACCGGTTATTAAAGATACATGAGAAATTATGACGGGGTTTTCAGGTTATGTATATCAGTAAGATCCGATCACAACGCCTTCAATCAGAAATTCAAAAAATTGTCAATAAGGGGATCACCCCCACTACTGAAACTTCTAGGAGTTTCCAGACCTGTATACAAGACCGTGGCACGACATGAAACATTACCTATCCTGTCTAGAGCAAGCTTCGAAGATCTCTTGGCACTCTACGCAACACGGTGGTATGAAGGCTCGCACGGACCTTAGGTTAGGTCAGGTTGCATTACAGTAATATCTCCTAGGGTGTGTAATTGCCGACACGCTCGAATAGCTCGGTGGGTGTCATGCGGAGAATCTATGACGAGGATCGACGTCAATGGGATATCAATCGAGCAATTGCTCGAGAATGGTCCGCAGTAATACGCGGAACAGTAATATCGTTCGGAAGTAGATTCACTCGAAATTCGACTCTCTATATTGGAAGCGTACGTCGAGCAAGAGTTTCTGGCACGGGTTTATCGCCTTCATGAATAATAATCGCGGCAATGGGGGAGGGTGGGGTGGTGAGCCAAATTTTCTCGCACGATATGAATGAAAATAGGCGAGAGGTCGCCCATTCTGTTTTGATCTCCACCACCACCATGCCCGCTTTGACTTTTATCGCTTCTAAACGCGCTCCTATACGTCCTACACCGTTCTCGTATATCCATTCTGTATTAAACGAAGGGGCCATCTTTCTAGGTGAAATGCGTTACCCCTGGAGGCTTTTCAGTATGCGCACGTAACGGTGAAGAATGAGAGAACGAGAGAATGGAAGGATAAGAGAGCTGAGAGAGAGAGAGAGAGAGAGAGAATGAGAGAGCGAGAGCGAGAGAGAGAGAGAGAGAGAGAGAGAGAGAGAGAGAGAGAGAGAGAGGAGAAATCATCGTGGTAATAACGCAGCCTGCAGATACGAGCCAAGTAATGATCGATGATTTTATTTATTGCAGATAAATTCCACATGGTCCCTCGGCCCGGAACTTTGTGATATGTGGACCAGCAGTGACGTTCTATGTTGCACAGCGTCGATACTCCATTTGGTCGCCATTGCGGTCGACAGATATTGGGCAGTCACAGACCTCAATTACATACAGGTTGATTACTCTTCTTGTTCTCAATCGCTCGAATTTTCATTTCCTTATTGTTTTAGAGGGTTGGTGAGTGCAAAGTCATTTGTCGATTGACTTCATTTCTGTGAAGAAGCTTACTTTGTTAAGATTTTTTAGTTATGTCTGATGGATTTTTCGAATTTTATTGGAAGTTTGCATTTTCTGTGTTTAATGTTCTATGTTTGTCTTATTGTTAGTGTTTGTTGCTTTATACGATTTCTAGTTTGCGCAGTGTACTCTTTATGCAGTTTTACTTGTGCAAAGAAGCGTGCAGGTTTTAATGTACAGTCTTGTGCAGGATAACCCACTGGAACTGAGAAATTTTCTTTTGCCGTGAAAAGTGATCACGTTTGCTTCTTGAAATTAGCTAATGTTTAGTATAAGTTAACAGTACCACCTGGTACGGAGAAAATAGTAGGGTTGTTAATTTCTTTGAATGTTCTTTCAGTTTGTTTCCAATGATGGAAAAGTATGCTTTAATATTTAACCTAACTAGAAGTTATTACTCCATACGTGGATTAATTCTGCTCGCTAAAATACCAATGATTGGCAATTGCTCTTCTTCTTGGTCTTCCTTTATGATTTAGCGAGTTCAGATTTACATAAATGCATACATCATACTGACAAAATTTCAGAGTTAGTTATCAACATAATCCACCTCTCCTACTCTCCACCAATCACAGCACAGAACTCTTCATATTCACATAAATATACGTATCATGTTCACAAATTCCTGAGCCAATTATCAACATAACCAGCCTCTCATTCTCTCTATCAATCTCAACAAAGAATTCAAGGGGACGCACTGCCCGCGCGTTTTGCTGATTCCAGGCGAGGAACCCACGTAGGATCGGTCTTCTAATTATTACTGTGTGGGCAGTGTCCTTGGGTATCTCGTTGGCACCGCAGCTCGGCTGGAAGGATCCTGAATATCTGGACCGCATAGCGGACGGGACGTGTCTCGTGTCGCAAGATCCGGCTTATCAGGTAAGGTCTTTATGAACGGAAACATTCTAAAAATTGGAACCTTATCCGATGCTGCCGAAACCTATATAAGCGCGAGACGATCTGAAATTTACTATGGATTCGTTTCACTCGAAGGAATTTTCTTTCAAACCGATTTTCCGTTGCACCTATAGTCATCGAAAATTGGAGAAATAGTTTTTCCACGGTAATTTAACAGAAAGGAATTGTTTTAAACGGAAACCGTGTTATTATATCGACGTTGGAACTTCGTATAATTTATTTGATAGAATATTCAGAAATGAAGACCCCTTAAGGAGCCAGAGCTACTCGTAACGCCGAAAAAAACGCTTTTTTCGGGATTTCTGTTTCCAAACATGTTTTGTTATTCAGCGGAAAATGTTTTCCCATATGAATAATCAATATTTCTAGTAGCTACAGTAAAATTTTCATTGAAAAATAATGATAAATAAGCGAGATGCAGTCAGTCTGCGAGGGGATAAAAAAATGATCACCGCTGCTCACCACTGGATCATTTAAAACCAAAAAAATTAACGGGGATCATTAGTAGATCACATTGGACCCAGGATGGACGAAGGGTTAATGAAAATTTCGAATTTTTACAAAATGGCAAATGTTCAAAGTCAAAACTTGTTTTTCGACTAAAATTTCACTCATATTTTCAGTTATAAAAAAAAAACTATTCACCGCCGATAAAAATCCTTCGTCCATCCAGGGGACAATTACGCACAGAATAAGTGATACAAATTTCAAAATGATCGGTCAAGCCGTTCTGGAGTTACAGTGATCACCGACTTTAAAAACGTGCTTTCGAGAAAAACGCATTTAAAGTTTTAAGTACAATTTGCATACAAATAAAAAAATTATTTTTAGACTGGCATTGAATCATCTATTCCGGCACCATAAACTGACCACCCTTTTGAAATGCTGTACTTTGAGAAAATGCAGAAAAAAAGAAACACGATTTTTTCAAAATGCTGACTAGCCCTCACCCCTTAATGAAAATCACGCACGCTCAAATGTGCCACGTTGAAAAGACAGCCGATGCCTATACAAGCGAGAGTCGATCTGAAATTTATTATGAATTTGCTTCATTTGAAACGATTTTCTTTGAAAGGAATTCTTCGTTTGACACATAGTAGTCGACAATTGTAGAGATACTTTTTCCACGGTAAGAGAAATAAATTGTTTTAAACGAAAGCCGTGTTATTCTACCGACGTCGAAACTTCGTATAATTTATTTGATAGAACGTGATTAGAGATTTTTCCCGATTGTTTAATTTTTCTTTCAGACCGTAATGAAAATTACGCACACTCCAGCGTGCCACGTTAAAAAGGCATTGTCGGAAATGAATTAAACCGTTTGAATGTTCGAATCGATTGTCACGAGAGAACGAGATGGTAATTGCAACGTGGCTCTCTGAATGATAACATAAAGATTGAAAATGCGCAATGAGGTACTCATCGTGCTTTGAATTT
Source organism: Tiphia femorata (assembly GCA_944319695.1). NCBI lineage: Eukaryota > Metazoa > Arthropoda > Insecta > Hymenoptera > Tiphiidae > Tiphia > Tiphia femorata. The sequence goes on from OX090897.1 coordinate 27,219,715, forward strand.
TACTGCGTCAAGCTAAAGTGAATTTCATTCGTATTTATCGTTTTCAACTCTCCTCATTTTTCGTTACCACGGCTACCACGCCCGGATTATTCTGTCGTATCTTCTCATTCGCGCTTGTATACTCTCGCGATTACTTCATATTTACAGGGTGCAATATCTGAACGCGGTATCTCAGCGTTAACTTAATTTTTCGGGATATTGTTTTCGGGTTTTCCTATTATCTTAATGCAGGACGCAAATGAAATCGCACCACTGGTGTTTACATTTTCTGGAATTAAAAATTTTCGTTGATTATTTCGCATCTCCGCTCCAAAAATGCATAAAAAGTCACAGGAGGTCAAAAATAGCATACCTGAACCAAACCTTATAATGGACGTTCTGATTTGTTATTGTTAAAGAATTTGTTTTTTTTTGTACAATATAATCTCTGTTAAAAGTATACGGAGCATTAAAAGGCGAAAAGAGTATAACTGAAGCAGTTATTCTAAAAACATAAATCTTAAGCTTATTTACTTCTAATTTCTACTTGTTACTTTTAATTATTTCAAAAATGATTTCTCTAGATCTAGGTTGTTAAAAAGTAGAATTTAATTTACAAGAACTCCCTCAATTTACCACTCCAACGATTCAATTAAAAAAACAAAATCACACCACAAGAATCACAACCCCCTTAACCCTTGATTACATAAAGTATCAATTTTAATATCAATCATACTAAGGGCGATTACAAACAATCTACCTTTCTTTTTGCTTCGACTCTATGGTTTTTTTTTTATATTTAAATAGAAATTCATGTGTTTAAGGGTCAATTCTTAAATTCTAATTTCGATTTACAAAAATTCGCAAAGCAAGCAGTTCTTACATTACTTTCTACAAAAACCCTAACAAAAAACGACAATAGAATATGTAAGAGCTCTCTCAATCTTCTCGCCCGATAAATTTATCACCAATACAAAATCTCTCTCCACAAAAACCTCAAACACTTTAATCGTTTGAGTGCCAAGCGGCGATATTGCGCTTCTTCTGTTCTGTGTCGAAAAGTGCCACCGTATTATGGGCATTGACATTACGATCAGATTTAGTAGAATCAGAATCAATGATTAACAACCTCCTAATGTCCCTACTCCAGCCCAACGAGCGATCAGAATAGTACCGAATCGAAAAAAGTAAGATTTACTGCATGCATGTTATCCTAAAGACCTAAAACAACACGATCGAGCTTCTTGATATTTTTCGTCGCAGAACGGAGGAAGCGCAATATCGCCGCTTGGCACTTTTGGATTGGAAAACAACAAAGACTCGTGGCAGTCAAACAGTTAATTATCAAATTCCAATTGCGATTTCGAAAAATTCAAAGAGCAAGGAGTCCTTAATATTAATTCTAAAAACCCCTAACCAAAAGCTACGATTAAACACGCAAAAAACTCTCTCTCAATCTTGCCACTGACAAAGACGACTCAATTACCAAAACAAAATCTCTCCACAAGAATCTCAACCCCATTAATTCTTAACATCCAATCAGCTTTTTCCAATGGTGCCAGATGCACGCGGCACTAAATCTAGTTGAAACGAGAAAAAGCAATTGAATTTCCAAGAAATACCCCCAATCCCTCGGCCCCAATAAATTAATTAACGAACAAAATTGCTCGACAAGAATAATAATAGCCCGACTGGTTGCGGCACGGAGGCGCATCCGCTTCTGGAACGACAAAACAATCAGGCGTGCCTGTCGCCACATTTCTCTCGCGCCCTTCTTGCCCTCTCACGGTGAATATCGCACCATCATCCTGCCCTCTAGTTTCTCCATCCTCGTCTCTGGAATCTGGCCGAGTTGTTCGTTCTTAGTCCTCGAGGTCGTGCCAGATTCGCGAAACTGTCCTCTCTGCTTGGCTCGAACGAAGAAGAGGAAGTGGAAGTAAAAGAGAAGTAGGAGAACGAGAGGTTAAAGAAAAAGGAGAACAGGAGAAGGGCTCGCGTAGGTACTGCCAGAGAGAATCCCCACGGTTGGGATATATTCCCGAGCTGTTCTTACACAACAGTGACAAACTCGCTGTAGATTTGGAGGATTCATCCGCTCGGATCCTCCTCCGACAGTCGAGATTCTCGAGTAACGAGGCGCGTTTAGAATAGGCACTTGTTGAAACAATTTGTTCGGTGGAGATTCACTTGGCAAGGTCATTCGTGCACTGAAAAAAAAGCTGTTGATTCAATAAAAAAATGCGTTGATTCAATCATACGTGTGTGTCACGGGCTGCCATAAACATTTGTAATTGATTCAACATTGTATGTCATTGATTCTAATAAAGTATAGTGTGAAACAATGATGAGGCCATCATTAATTCAATAATACATAATGTTGTATCAAAAGCATATTGAATTGAAACAATATTATTTCATATTATGTAATTGGGACAATCCTCGTTATATGATTGAAATAACTACATATGCAATTGAATCAATGAAGTTTCTAATCAGTGCTGTATTATTCAAATAAATAATAAATATAATTGAAACAAATATTTATTTCATTGAAGTAATTAAATATATGATTGGTTCAATCAAATTTCTTCAATTATGCTATATTATTGAACCAAGTACTTCTGTAATTGACACAACGGTGTACCATATTTGTTTCAATCGCATTATAATTGAATCAACGAAATTAATACCAATCATACGGATATCATTGAATCAACACTTTTCTTTTCTCAGTGTGAATATCTTCTTGATCTTGTCGATATGATGTTGATCGTTATGAGGACGAATAGAAAGAAAAGAAGAATAGTAAACTCGTTTGTATTTTTAGTGACTGTTTGCGATTTTATTGTAAATTGTGTTTTTTCTCAAGACGAAGGAATTTGTTTAGTGGGGATTCACTTGACGAAGTTATTCGTGAATACCTTCTTGATTTTGTCGTTCCGATGTTGGGCCGTTATGAAGATGAGCAGGGGAACAAGAATGGTGAACTCGTTTGTATTTTTAATGGCTGCTTGCGATTTTATTGTAACTTTTACCAATATGATGTTGATCGTTATGAACGTTAACAGAAAAAGAATAGCGAACCTACCCACATTTTCAGTTTTCTTTTGAGATTTTATCATAAAGTGCCTGGTGAAGATTCGCTTGGCAAAATTATTCCACGAGCGTCCACTTGATGTTGTTGACGTGGTGATGGCTGTTTGCAATTTTATTATAAATTACCTTCTTTATGAAATTGAATCGATTCACTCGCTGAAGATTTACTTGGCGAATTTATTCCGTGAATATCTTCTCGATCTTGTCAATGCGATTATATAAAATGAATACGAAAAGTAGAAGAAAAGTAAACCCATTTATATTGTATTTTCAATAGCTGTTTGCCCTTTCATTAGAAATTGTTTCTTCTTTACGGACTTAAAACGTTGCGCTCGCCGAAGACTATATTATCAATCTCATTGTCAATTCAATTCATTCTAAATCAATATTGCTACGGCACAGTGTCTACATCGTATTTTCTATTACAAACGTACAATTTGTATCCTCGACATCATTCCAACTTATCAACTAATTGTAAGAAATTCACAGCCGTCCATGAAACGGTCGAACAATGGTTTATAATAATAATTGATTATTTTACCATTTTACGCAGCACAGCAAATTCTCTTATCTTTCCCCCGTACTAAACTTTGTCATCTTGGCCGCGTGGAAAGTACTCTGCGGCCAAGATTTCCTACGAGACACATTATGCATAACATAGATCTTGCTTACGACACACCTTCCACTAGGAGTAGAATAACGTCGACCATAAAAAAGAAGGAAAAGAAAAAAAAGGAAGAAGTAACATCCAAGAGACAGAAATATCCTCACTGCCCATCCTGACTTATCTCGTTGCGCTTAGCACCGCGACGGAAACTGCACTATCAATTCGACTGGCTCCTCTAAATACTGGGCTACGGCTCATTTACGGCGAGCGGCCCTGCTTAAGTCGAATCATAAATTTATATCGGTGGTCGTGAAGTACCGTAGAAGAGTCACCAGCGCGCGCTTCCGCGATTTTACGCGACGGACGTCGTCGCATCGATTCCGGAAGCCCATTAGGAGCGTTAAGGTTTACTGCATGCCGCGCCAAGGAGGTAAGAGTGCCGAGTCCTATAAAAATCCCTTCTCAATGACTCGTTTCGATAGGAATGAAATCTGCGAGGTTGAAGCACCGGAATAAACATTACTCGATAAGATGAAGCGAAGAAAGGGATTTGCAAAAGATGATCGAATGGTTTCATGCAAATTATAACAATATACTTCTTTCAAATTTAACCTCGAAGCAAATTTCGTTCTCTTATGTAGAAATTAGAGCTCCCGGTCAGAGCCGTGTTTTAAACTACACGGAAACACGTGACACGTGTGTCGTGCTACACGTTATATCTAACACGGATATCCGTAGATACACGTGTACAGGGATAACTATAAAAAAATTTTATCGTAGCATCTTACATCTTGTGCCAAATTGTATGTATTTGCATTTATAGATATTTCTTCTATCTCTACGACACTTTTTTTATATTTCTTAGAAAAGAAATGTTCTCATAATTTTTCAAGTGTTCGTGAAATAAATACACGTGTAGTGCGTGTATACGTGTATTACACGCGGGTACCCGATACACGTGTTTAAAAAAGAAATAATTAAATACACGTGCACACACGTGTATTCGTGTACACGTGTAATAGAGGGCACTAGTAGAAATGTTTGATAACTGCAGAGACACGTAACGATTTTACAAAGATGTTAAGTGCGTTAAGGTTTACTCGCCATGACGCGCCAAGAAGGTAAGAGTCGAGTCCTATAAACATCCATTCTCAAATACTCGATAAGATAAACCAAAGAAAGGGATTTGCAAAAGATGATCGAATGGTTTGATAAAATAATGACAATGTACTTTATTGAAATTTAATCTCGAAGTAATGGTTTCATGAAAATTGTATTAATCGTGTTACCTCCTTATCATCCCATGAAGTAGACCTTGATGCTCTTAATGTCTTTCTAAAATTGATACGGGCTTCTGCAGTTAACAAACGTTTCTACATTAGAGAACGAAGTTCACTTCGAGGTTAAATTAAAACAATACTCGATAAAATGAACGATGAAGGAGATTTACGAGAGACGATTAAACGAAAGACTTATTAAAAACGGATTAATGACAACGTATTCACTCAAAGTCAAATTTTAAGGCAAATTTCGTTCTTTTTGATTACAAACGTACAATAATATTAGAAATACATTAAGAGTATCAAATTTTACTGCGTGGCGCGCCAAGGAGGAAAGAGTCGGATCCTATAAAAATCCTTTTTCAATAAGTCGTTACGATCGAAATGCGAGGTGAAAGCACCTAAATAAACAGCGCTATAAATCAAAGAAATAAAAGAAAAATTGTTAGTAAAAGGCAGGAAATACGTAAAAGATTCTTAAAAAGTTTGTTTACATTTTTTTAAAGTTGTGTTATTCCACAATCCAATTAACAGTATTTAATAACCCAACCAAAAATTACGTTTGCAGAAAGTACGAATAAACGAAATAACTTTTACAAATTACAAAACTACACTTACTCGAATATCAGCTTGGTAACAAGAATCTGTTTAAATAAAAACGTATAACACTTCCAAAAACATCAATTTGTAAGGTAATCGGAATCAAAAATTCAGCATTCTGAAAATGTTTCCTCCTTAATATTTAACATATTGTTAGAAGTTGAGCCCCGGTATATGGTAGTTCCTACGACATTGATAGACAACACGTTGCTGCTATGGAATAAATATAGCAAATCAGCCCGATAAACAGCCTGCTTTCCTGCTGCCACTGCTTCGATTATCTTCGAACAATCCGCACTTACTAACTACCATATAACAATTAATAAGCCAGTCCCTCTTTATATCTCCTAGTCCCATTTATTGACCGACTGATTTGGGTGCCGCGTCCCCCCTAGAATGGGTGCGTTCAGCAGATTGAAACATTTGCAAAACTGTTGAGCCACTGATCACTGATGGGTTAGTGATACAAATGATGTCTGGTGAATGGGTTTGAGGTTCGGAACATAGATAGCGTGACACGTGACTTTACACGGTTTCTAACCTAAATAAAGTTACAAACACTGTCTTGTCATAAGCCTTATAGAATGTGTTTAATTGTTACGGAAATTTATATATAATATTCCAGGCTAGCTGTAATATGGACGATTTGGATATTATTAGCAAGATTTTCAGAACTCATTGTTTTTCTGCTAGACAATTCCAACTTTTGTTTACATCATGATCCTTCACATGGGTGTCGCCATATTGTTTTACAACACGTTGCACTCGGGTAGCAGAGAAAAAGTTTGATGAAAAAAATGGCGTCCGCTCCTTAAACATGTTGAATAGCACTAACTGAGCGCGGAACGCACTGTTCAGCAGTCAACTCGCCAAAACCGTTGCACAACAGTTGCGTCTGCTTAACGCGTCCAATATTTTTAATTAATACTAGATTTACCGAACATTTTTTATAAACACGATTTCCCATTTGAACCAGTTAAATTGACTGGTTTCGGTAAATTGAGTTTTAACGTATATAAAAAAATAAAACAGTATCACTCCTTCCAAAGTTCATTCTCCCTAAATAGAAGCGTTTCGCATCAATAGCAACATGAAGAATTTTCAAAATTACTCTGCGCCCTTTAAAAATTCATTTCCCTTACGGGGAAACATTTAATATCAACAGCGACATCAAAAATTTATAAAAATCCTAACAATATTATCCTTCTCGAGATTCATCTTCCTTAAATGGGAGCATTTGACGTCAACTGACTGACATAAAGCCAGCTCACGCAGTGCAGCTTCCTTCAATGAGAATCCTGATAAATATTCAAGATCCTCGACTTAAGTGGATTATCCTTTGTATCTGGCAATCTACAAAGCTGAGAGAAATCAGGCCGAAAATAGTCGGACCGTAAAAGCATCAGCTTGCATAATTGGGATTAACTGAAAGCTAATGAACTCGAATGCCAACGTACAAATATGACGAAGAACAATCAAAAGATTACCATACGAAATTGATTAAAGGCAGTGCGACGTTATGGAAAATTACAACTGTCGAACGAAATTGAAATGATTAAGAAAGAACACAAAATTATGAAAAATTCGTCTTTCTTACAACGAAACATTAAAAATACAATGGAATTATTAGACGCACGTTTACGTAACGCACTTCTTTTTAATGGTCATTCTGATAAATATTCAGAGTCCTTGATTTAAGTGGATTATTATTCCCTATAGCTGTCCGTCCATAAACCAAAAACAAATCAGTGGAAAATTGCATAATTGGAAGCAGCCGAAAGCTAATTGCTGATTGCCAACCGCTAACGTACAAATCTGTCGGAGTAGAGAAATGAAGGAATAAAAATTAATTGGAAATTTGCTTAATTGGAAATGTTCGAAATCGACGAGTGTACGGGGCAAATGAATTTCGCTTAATAAATTAAGTTTGGCGTGTGACTAATGAGGTAAAATTGACTTGTGAAAATTTGCAAAAAGTCTGGTAATATCATAATAAAAGAAAACATTTAAGAAAAGATTAAAAATTCTCCGCTTAAATATGTATATTAAACATAAACCAATTTTAAAAATGAGAACAAATACACGCGACTAATGCATCTTTACTACAACAGGCACAAATACAAACTCAATAAAACCTGTTGCCAAAAATACAGAAAAATTCTCAAACCAAAATCCCAACACAATCTATAAGCTTCTTGTCCTTTCTATATCCATGATTCTCCAAAACTATAATAAATTTCAAAATTAATTAAGCCGTCTGCTAATGCACCATCACATTACGGCAAATCTGAGGAGGAAAAAAATGGAAAAAACACGATCGATCAACGAGCTTCTCTGCCAGACCGCAAACGTTCAGAGTCGACGAAGAGCTTGAGCAGATAAATTCGGCATGCATGCTTGGATGAAGACGAGAAAAGGTGTTCCAAGAGAAATTACAACAAAAAAGGGACACGCTCGTTTTCGCGATTTCACCGCGATGAGCAACGTATCGATTCCGGAAGACCATTAGGATCGTTAGGGTTTAACGAGCTCGCGCGCGACAGTTTAGTCGCCGGCTCACGCTTTTGACGATAAAAACCATTTTAGAGAGCCATTACAATATAGAGGAAGTAGTCGCGCGCACGTAAGGCCTGACCTTCTCGGCATATTCGTTCGCTTTATACGCGACGAGGATATTATTGGAACTTGAGAGAATTTACGAGGCGCGATCAGGAGGAATTGTGAAGAAGAGAATGAAGAAGGGCTCTTTGAATAAATTAACGTAATTCTTCCTTTTTATGGAGGTAATTTGGGATTGTAAACAAAATTGTTGGAATGTCTTGTCGTTGGAGGGTTTTCGATTTGCGAAAGAAAATATGTCTTGAAGTTTGTATCGCTGAAGGGAATGGTCGTGAAGTATTTTTTTTTTTTTTTTTTTGTCATGTTGATTATTCTGCAGAAGGCTATAAAATGTTTTAAGTAAAGAAAGACTGGTTTTATAGCAAGAAATTGGCACAATATGAAGTTTCAAATCATAATTTTGAAGGAAATCTTTAATCAATTTTGTAAATAACAGAATGGCTGTAATTAGTTTTCTTTTTTAGGTTTTTAAAAGAAAGTGTTACGGTATTATCTATAAATATTATTCGAACACATTTTTTTATTATGAACTTCTGGTGCCGTCTGCCAAGTGAACGATTGTGAAAACAGAAGTTCGCCATTATTTCAAAAGAAATTCTCGGAAAAGAAAGAAAAAAAAAGGGCATTTTCTCCAGCATCCTTATGAAATTTCATATTACAGGTTTACTTGAAAAGTACATATTACAAATTCGTTTCCCACTTCTTTCTGCACGTTTAGCGACAGATGTCAAAACTAACCGCAAACCTTGTTTCTGCACCCTATAATAAAACACATTGTTCAATTCCAAACCCTCCATTCTCGTGTGCAAATTAAACTAGGAGGCAGACCGCCTGCGCTTTTGCTTCGCTCAAGCGCCAACCCCTCCCCCCCCCCAGATCGCCTTCGCTCGGGCTTCGCGCTCGCCCACGAATTTCAAACCGTTTCGAAATTGTGGAAAATTCAAGTATTGAGATATTAAACTATGCTACAGAGTCCTCTGCGCTTTCATTTCACTCAAGCGCCATACCCCCCGAGGTCGTCGGATGGTCGCGCTGCGCGCTCGCCCGCGAAATGCAGCATTTCTGCAATAGGCCCAAGTGATCAAAACAGGACAATTAAATGAATCCGAACCAAAATTTGACATGTACATCGAGTATAATACACCTTTGCTGCGGTGAGACTTTATGCAAGGTTATCTTCAACCATTCAGAAATTGCGGCAAATTGAAATCTTTAATACAGTATTCCGGCGAAATGCTTGCGCGGATTGAAAAATTTGGCATGTAATTTAACTAGGGGGTAAACCCCCTGCGCTTTCGCTTCGCTCAAGCGCCAACCCCCCAGATCGCCTTTGCTCGCGCTTCGCGCTCGCTTTACCGGGTGCAATAGGCACGACCGCGGCACTCGCGCTTCGCGCTCGCCCACGAATTTCAAAAGGTTTCGAAATTGTGGAAAATTCAAGTATTGAGATATTTAACTATGCTACAGAGTCCTCTGCGCTTTCGCTTCGCTCAAGCGCCATACCCCCCGAGGTCGTCGGACGCTCGCGCTTCGCGCTCGCCCGCGAAATGCAGCATTTCTGCAATAGGCCCAAGTGATCAAAACAGGACAATTAAACGAATCCGAACCAAAATTTGACATGTACATCGAGTATATACACCTTTGCTGCGGTGAGACTTTATGCATGGTTATCTTCGACCATTCAGAAATTGCGGCAAATTGAAATCTTTAATTCAGTATTCCGGCGAAACGCTTGCGCGGATTCAAACAAAATTTGGCATGTAGTTTAAAAATATACCCATTTGGTGCCACGAAACTTTATGCATGGTCATCTTGAACCGTTTCGAAATTACGGGATTTTCAAGCTATGATTATAAAATAGTGAATTAAAGATTTGAAACCGGCACCATTTCGAAATGGTTGAAGATGCTCATACACAATGTTTCGTGGCACTAAATGGGTATATACTTGATGTACATGCCAAATTTTGTCCGAATCCGTTCAGCCGTTTTGCCGGAATAGTGGACTAATCAATCGTTTCGGTGGAATAGTGGATAAAAAACTTGAATTTGCCGCCATTTCGAAACGGTTGAAAATGGCCATACATAAAGTTTCATGGCACCAAATGGATATATACTCGATGTACAGTCTGTTCAACAAGAAAGTGTGGGTGATTAACCGAAAAGAATAAAAGGTAAAGTTAAGTTCTTTTTTTTAAACGAAAATAGAAGATTTTTACCAATGCGCAAATTACCTAATATTTGATCCAGTCGCCTCCATTGTCAATTATTGCCTGGCATCGTTTTGGCATACTTTCGACCAGATTTTCGGCGTATTCTATAGGTAAAGAGCGCCATATTGTTTTTACTTTTGTGCATAGCTGCTTAAGATTGAAGACACGTTTTCCCTTAAGTTTCATCTTAATGTATGACCATACATTTTCGATGGGATTTGCGTCTGGAGAGCATGCCGGCCAATCCATCGTAGTTACACCATTTTCGAGTTTCCAAGTAGTACACAGCCGACTCCGATGTTTCGGGTCGTTATCTTCCTGCAATGCCCATTTCAATTTGCCTTCGCCAAAAAACCTTTTAGCAGACCTTAATAAACATTTTTGATAAATTAACCGCATTTTCTGTGCATTTAAATTGTCTGTAAACAGATATCTGCAGCCAAAACCGCGTTTATTGAAACATCCCCAAACATGAAGTTTTACTGGATGTTTTACAGTGTGTTGCAGGATTCTTTCTTGCTTCGTTGACCAAGTCTTCGATAATGGACACCATGCCCAAAAAGACGATTCATCTGTAAAGATGACATTGTCCCAATCTCGAGTCAGATTTTCCTGTGCCCACTCTATTCTTTTTTGAGAATGTTTTTCTGACAGTGACGGTTTTTTCATGGTGGGCCGAAATGCCACTTCATTTTCTCGTAGGCGGCTTCTGATAGTATTCAGCGAGATATATAGACCCTTTCGGCAAAGTTTGAATTGGGCCTGACGCAGGGTAAGGCTGGGATTCATCTGAAAGAGACGCAAGATCGTTTTGTCCTCCTTCGGAATCGTCGCACGAGGTAGTCCCCTTCCTGGCAGGTCGTCAACACTTCCAGCGGTTTTAAATCTATTTACCCACTTCCTTACAAAAGCCTCTGACTTTTTAGTTGCTCTAGCAGCTGCCGCAACTGTTAATTTTGGTCCATTAGAATGGTGAACAAGAAACACCGCCTCGTAACGCTTTAAATATTTTGCACTCATTTTTAATATTAACGTTTACTTTTAATAACTACTCAACACAACTTTTTCATGTACATTGCGCAAAAGAGGTTAGTTTAAAGATTCAAATGGTATAAGGTAGATAACGCTACTGGAGTTTTCGACAAGGATATTAACCACACTTTCTTGTTGAACAGACTGTACATGCCAAATTTTGTTCGGATCCGTTCAGCCGTTTGGCCGGAGTACTGCACTAATGGATTAATGAATTTTGCACTATTTCCATTAGTGCAGTATTCCGGCCAAACGGCTGAACGGATCGCAACGAAATTTGGTATGTACTTTGAGTATATATCCATTTGGTGCCAGCAAACTTTATGTATCGCTATCTTCAGCCGTTTAGAAATGGCAGCAATATTAAATTTAAATTACATTTTTTTCAAATTTTGAATCTCCCGCCATCTTGTACCGGTTCAAGATGGCGGCTCACAAACCTTATTGTCAACTCACAGTAGTGTACTTGATTTTTGTGCCAAATTTCGTCCCGATCGGTTCAGCCGTTTTTCCGAAATCGAGGATCTACACGGACACACACACACACATACACACATACATACGAACGGTTTTCGCGATGGCGATTGCATAAGTCACTCCCTTTACGATCGTGCCTAAAAATATACCCACTTGGTGCCACGAAACATTATACATGGCCATCTTGAACCGTTTCGAAATTACGGGATTTTCAAACTATAATTATAAAATAATGGATTGATGGATGAATTTGCCGCTATTTCGAAACGGCTGAAGATGGCTATACACAAAGTTTCCTGGCATCAAATGGGTATATATTTGTTGTACATGTCAAATTTTTTCCGAATCCGTTCAGCCGTTTCGTCGGAATAGTGGACTAATCAATCGTTTTGCTGGAATAGTAGATTAAAAATTTGAATTTGTCGCTATTTCGAAACGGTTGAAGATGGCTATACATAAAGTTTCCTGGCACCAAATGGGTATACACTTGATGTGCATGCCAAATTTTGTCCGCATCCGTTCAGCCATTTTGCCGGAATAGTGGACTAATCAATCGTTTTGCTGGAATAGTGGATAAAAAATTTGAATTTGCCGCCATTTCGAAATGGTTGAAGATGGCCATACATAAAGTTTCATGGCACCAAATGGATATATACTCGATGTTCATGCCGAATTTTTTTCGGATCCGTTCAGCCGTTTGGCCGGAATACTGGACTAATGGATTAATGAATTTTTAGGCACGACCGTAAAGGGAGTGACTTATGCAATCGCCATCGCGAAAACCGTTCGTATGTATGTGTGTATGTGTGTGTGTGTGTGTGTGTGTGTGTGTGTGTGTGTGTATGTATGTATGTATGTGTGTGTGTGTGTGTGTCCGTGTAGATCCTCGATTTCGGAAAAACGGCTGAACCGATCGGGACGAAATTTGGCACAAAAATCAAGTACACTACTGTGAGTTGACAATAAGGTTTGTGAGCCGCCATCTTGAACCGGTACAAGATGGCGGGAGATTCAAAATTTGAAAAAAATGTAATTTAAATTTAATATTGCTGCCATTTCTAAACGGCTGAAGATAGCGATACATAAAGTTTGCTGGCACCAAATGGATATATACTCAAAGTACATGCCAAATTTCGTTGCGATCCGTTCAGCCGTTTGGCCGGAATACTGGACTAATGGAAATAGTGAAAAATTCATTAATCCATTAGTCCAGTTTTCCGGCCAAACGGCTGAACGGATCCGAACAAAATTTGGCATGTACATCGAGTATATATCCATTTGGTGCCATGAAACTTTATGTATGGCCATCTTCAACCGTTTCGAAATGGCGGCAAATTCAAATTTTTTATCCACTATTCCAGGAAAACTATTGATTAGTCCACTATTCCGGCAAAACGGCTGAACGGATTCGGACAAAATTTGGCATGCACATCAAGTATATACCCATTTGGTGCCAGGAAACTTTATGTATAGCCATCTTCAACCGTTTCGAAATAGCGACAAATTCAAATTTTTAATCCACTATTCCAGCAAAACGATTGATTAGTCCACTATTCCGACGAAACGGCTGAACGGATTCGGACAAAATTTGGCATGCATATCAAGTATATACCCATTTGGTGCCACGAAACATTGTGTATGGGCATCTTCAACCATTTCGAAATGGTGCCAGTTTCAAATCTTTAATTCACTATTTTATTATAATTATAGTTTGAAAATCCCGTAATTTCGAAACGGTTGAAGATGACCATAAAGTTTCGTGGCACCAAATGGGTATATTTTTAAACTACATTGCAAATTTTTTTTGAATCCGCGCAAGCGTTTCGCCGGAATACTGCATTAAAGATTTCAATTTGTCGCAATGTCTGAATGGTTGAAGATAACCATGCATAAAGTTTCACCTCAAATTTTGATTCGGATGCATTTAATTGTCCGGTTTTCATCACTTGGGCCTATTGCAGAAATGCTGCATTTCGTGGGCGAGCGCGAAGCGCGAGCACCCGACGACCTGGGGGGGTATGACGCTTGAGCGAAGCGAAAGCGCAGAGAACTATGTAGCATAGTTTAATATCTCAATACTTGAATTTTCTACAATTTCGAAACCTTTGAAATTCGTGGGCGAGCGCGAAGCGCGAGTGCCGCGGTCGTGCCTATTGCAGAAAAGCGAAGCTTTTCTGCACCCGTTAAGGCGAGCGCGAAGCGCGAGCAAAGGCGATCTGGGGGGTTGGCGCTTGAGCGAAGCGAAAGCGCAGGGGGTTTACCCCCTAGTTCACTATTTCCATTAGTCCAGTATTCCGGCCAAACGGCTGAACGGATCGCAATGAAATTTGGCATGTACTTTCACTATACATACATATATCCATTTGGTGCCAGGAAACTTTATGTATCGCTATCTTCAGCCGTTTAGAAATGGCGGCAATATTAAATTTAAATTACATTTTTTTCAAATTTTGAATCTCCCGCCATTTTGTGTAGGTTCAAGATGGCAGCCCACAAACCTTATTGTCAACTCACAGTGGTGTACTTGATTTTTGTGCCAAATTTCGTCCCAATCGGTTCAGCCGTTTTTCCGAAATCGAGAATATACACGGACACACACACGCACACACGAACGGTTTTCGCGATGGCGATTGCATAAGTCACTCCCTTTACGGTCGTGCCTAAAAATCGTAGAAACCAATGCTCGATATTATTTCCAAAAAAATTCTTAGATAAGATCTTCATCGACTAAACATTTTATGCCACAAATGCGAGTTTTTCTCAAAAAAGTTCCCTAATAAATTCGCTTCTTTCTACACGTTCAGCCACAAATATCAAAACTAACCTCAAACCTTGTCCCCGAACCCTATAATAAAACACATTATTCAAATCCAAAGCCTCCATTTCCGCGTGCCGATTAAAAAATCGTGAAAACCGAAAAGGACTCCTCACGAAAGAAGGAGAACGAAGAGGAGATGGTTTCATCGAGTGGTCAAAGCGATTTTCCGTGTAACTGTCCAGCCGAAAATGCCAACCTAAAACTGCAGCTCCAAGAACTAATGATCGTAACGCGGTCCGATGGGCAGGCACGAGGGAGAGACAAAAGGAACGAAACCACGTGGGTGGTTGCACGACCGGTGGTTCCACAGTAGTAGTGGCCCCCAAAGTAAAAAGAAACCCAGCTCCAAGAATTCTCCGTGGTGGAAGATTTTTCAAAGAGAGAAAGAGAGAATGAAAGAAAGAGGGAGGGAGAGAGAGAGCCCAGCAGGAGATTTCGAGGATCAGAGTGTAATGGAGGAACGAGATTCGCGAATTGTCCGGACTCGTCTTTAGGGTAACTGCTAAGACGCGCGCCACGGGCCAAAGAAAGCCGACGAGAGCGAGAGAATTGGCTGGTTGACGAAAAACCGGTGAACGAAGTGTTTAGCTTAAGTGAGTTTGGATAATGAGGCAGTCGCGTGAGCACGACTTAATTTAAGCGCGATGGGCTCAAGAAAATGCTGATATTCAGTGCACACAATCTTTATTGTTTAACAACAAATATAAACAATAATATTCTATTATCTTCATTATTATTATTATTATTATTGTTTCGTTCAACTTAATGGTAATTGATAATTTCGAAGATGATTCGGGCCATATTGTAGGTAAAAGATTTTTTATATTGATTTGCAATAAACCCCTGATACTCTCGAAGATTAAATGTTTCTTTTTTTTGTATTTTGTTCTTTGTATGGTAGGATAAAAATATGTTAGGCGTATGTGTAAATTAAAATGCTTCACTGATCGGGCTCAATGTAGAAGCACAAGATTAATGTAAGGGTCTAAATTTCACTTTTATCTTTCCGCGACGAATTACACACGTTTATTAAATGTTAATAATTCAAAGTTGATTTTTCATTTGCGCGCGGTATTACTCGAAACAAATTACTCGTAACGCACGAGCATATCTCGAGGTTGCCTATTTCCATATGCGCATATTTAATAAAAGTAGATATGTACCTAGCAATATTCTTTTCTGGAAAATCTGTAGCCGCCCGAATAACAATCGACCTATGTGTTGTGTGTTGGAAGTCTATATTTTCCCAACACCCAACCGGGACATACGATCAAAAAAAACCAAAAAAAATGATAAAATCTATTAGATTCTTTCGTCACATATTTCAGTCCTTATTACAATAATATGACATAACGCAAGAAAAAATTATGACAAATAGCCACAGAAGCTGATATTAACAAAGTAAAATATACGTATATAAAAATATAAATCAAACAAAATATAGAAACGATATAAAAAAATAACAAAAATCAATCGATATATTTCAAACATTTAAAATATTTCATACTTACATTCTCGTTAGTTACGATCACATTCAGTAGTAGAATTAAAAACCATCTGATACTTACATTATCATTTATTACGATTTTCATGATTATTATGATTACATTCAATGGTAAAATTGAAAACGTTAACCATTGAATTCCTTGCACTGAAAATTATTTTACGGTAACTCTCTCATTGGGATGAGATCTCGCGATAATTTTCTGGCCACGAAGAAAATGCTCGCCTCAGCGAGAGAAGGAGCAGTAGCGAATTTTCTAAACTTTCTAAACAACGCGAGTCTCCCCACCCTCTCCCCTTTCTCTTTTAATTCCACCATAAAGATTCGCGAAGATTTGTGAAGGTAACTCTCTCATTTGGGGCGAAGTCTCACGGAGAAGTCTATGGCCAAGAAGGAAATGCTCGCCTCAGCATCGTCAGGAGGAGCAGTAGCGAAGGAAGAAACTCTCGCTATCAACTTTTAACGAGGATAATCGCGTTTTCGATAACTCGCGTGTACTTCTCCCACCCCTCCACTCTCTATTTTACCTCCAACCATCCCTATTTTACTCCGCACCGGCCTTATTTTACTCGCAACTCTCGACCATCCCTATTTTATGCTGCACGACCTGATTTTCCACCCTTCGCCATTTTCATCTCCCGCGACTTTGTATTATAATCCGTTGCTTTTCTCTTTGTACCAATATTCTCCCACCTTTTATACTCCACCATCTGGTTTTCCACTCATTACCCGATTTTCTACCCACCACCTTTTTCATCTCGTGGGTGTTTGTTGTTTCGTTGATTTTTCTTTCTCTAACATTCTCGCTTATTTTATAGCCAATTATCCGATTTTCCACCCCCCATCCTTCATGGCGCGAGACTGTTCTATTCCGTTGGTTTCTCTTTCTCGGACATCTCCTAGTTTATATCACAGCACCTGCTTTTCCACCCACGGGCCGATCTTCCACCCACCACCTGATTTTTCACCCTCCATCCTTTTTTGCGATCTTGAGGGGGTTGGCGCTTGAGCGAAGCAAAAGCGCAGGGGGCTCTGCCCCCTAGTTTTATACCCAACCACTAAATTTTCCATCCTCCATCGTTATCATCACGTGGGACTATTCTGTTCCGTTGGCTTCTCTTTCTCTAACATTCTCTCCTATTTTATGCCCCAGCACCTGCTTTTCCACCCACCACTTGATTTTTCACCCTCCATCCTTTTAACATCAGCATGTACCTTTCTATTATGTTAGTTTCTCCTTCTTTAATATCCTCCCTTATTTTATAACCCCACCACCTGATGTTCCACTCTTCACCCTACATCGCGTGGTCCTTTCCGTTCCGTTCACGTCTCCTTCTCTAATAGCCTCCGTCATTTTATAACCCCACCACCTGATTTTCACCGTGCACCCTTTTAATCGCGTGGCCCTTTCTCCTCCGTTGGTTTGCCTGTCTCTAATATTGCCCCTCCCCCTTTTCATCGCGTGAACCTTTCTATTCCGTTCGTTTCTTCGTCTCTAACATTCTCCGTGGTAGCACTCCACCTCACTCGATTCATACTCCCTGACCTTTTCCGTATATGCGCGTTCAAGTATCCCTTTCTCATTGACCCCTTCCCTTCTGTTCCTATTCCGGCTGCTTCTCGTGCCCCTTCTCCTTCTCATTCGAGAAGAAGAGGACGTGCTCCGACGATGGTTTTACTCGAAGTGGATTGCGGTAATCGGCTTTAGCCTAGGGACGACCTAGTGGTTTTATGAGCAGCCCTCCCCAACGCTCGCGTCTCTCTCTCTCTCTCTCTCTCTCTCTCTCTCTCTCTCTCTCTCTCTCTCTCTCTCTCTCTCTCTCTCTCTCTCGTGTGTGTCTGTTTATCTATGAACTCTCTTTCTCTCTTCCTCTCTCTCTTCTGTGCATATTGTAATCTGTTTTTTATGGCCCGAGACCGTCTTCGAACCTTCTGCCGTCCGCACGCTACTCCACGCCACTCGGTTAAAGACTGCGTTTATCTCTAACGAGCAGAACAGGAGAGGTGCAGGAGGTGAATGAGAAGGGGAATGAAAAGGTGGTGGCGATGGTGGAGCACCAAGAAGGGCAGAAGGAGACTTTGAAAGAGGAGCAGATAAAGAACAACGAGAAGGAGAAAAATGAAAACACGATGTAGGAGTAAGATTACGGGGTGAATGAAGAGGAGGAGGAGGAAGATGAGAATGAAGATGAAGAGAACGTACAGTAGGGCGAGAAAGAAGAAACTGAGGAGAACTCATCGAAGGAGGATAAGAACAAAAATGAGAGCACACCGATGGAAGATTCTCAGCCCCCAAAATGAAAAGCACGTACAACAGAAGGACAAGAAGGATAATGCGAACGAAAATGAAGACAAGATAAAGGTGGACAAGAAAGAAGAAAGATAAAACCAAACTAAGGAGAACCCATCGAAGGAGGATGACAACGAAAATGAGAACACGCCGATGGAAGCGTCTGTGCTCCGAAAATGAAGAGAACGTACAGCAGAAGGAGGAGATGAAGGTTAAGCACGAAAATGAAGCGAACACCCTGAACGAAAACGCGAAGGAGAATGTGCTCTCGCGAAACATTCCGCAAGCGCATGCAAATTCGACGACAATGTCGATAACGGTAATGGTAATGATAACGATAATGATAATGATAATGAGAGTAGTGACAACGGCATCGTTGTAGGGTCGGACGTTAACTAGGCCACGAGAATCGTTTGAAGAGTTAGAGAAGGAAGAGAAGGAGAAAGAGGACGAGAAGCAGCTGGAAAAGTGGGAGGCAAATGAGGTAACCCCCACTGAGAAAGATGTAATAGGAAAGGTTCCCGTAGCGTGACTTATTATGTTAATCGTGACTCGCTATATGCATGCCACACGACTGCAGAGAAACCTGAGAGGGTAAAAGTACGGCGAGTAAAGCGCCTCTTTAGTTCCTCCTTTATATGAAAGGTTTTTTAATTTGCTCGGATTAAACGAGGAAACCTGAGAGTAACAAACAAATATCTCGTATATTCTTGTGTATGAGCGCACTTGGTTCGAAGTATGATGACGGAGTGGGTTTAATTGGTTGATTTGCATGAAGAATACTGCATAATATAATTGATAGGTAGATAGTTATTATATTGGCTGGTTAGGATGCACTTTTAACACAAAAGAGATAAAGTGGAAGAGGGTACGTTACAGATGGATATGAAAAAGAATAGAATATAATGTTGAAAGGACATGGCTAATTTGAGTCGGGTAAATGAAGAAGAATTTGAAGAAATAGTCTTCTGTAGATCTACACAATTTTTCAAGGAATATCATTTTAAAATGGACGAAGCCAAAAGACAGCTTTCATAAAAGTGCTCGTCCCACATCCAGAAACTACCAGATTTTTAAATCCTCGTTCTGTAGTATTAAATTTCAGCCTAACCAAATCTAGAACATGTTTCTTTTTTTATAAAAATACTGTAAAATTGTAGAAAGCCAAATACACTAGTAAAAAAGAACGGAAAGGAAAAACTGGAAAGCAAAAACAATATTTCTACAATAACGTGCACGAAGGATACGTGAAGACCATTTTTCAAAGTTTCATAGTACGAAAAGAAATCTCCTTGGGATCAATTGATTTTTCCTAGATGAATATTCTTTGTAAATTTATCTAATGACACCATTTTTTTTAACAAAATTTCCTCCGACACTGAATAGCACAGGACACCATAAGACTTCGAACGAGTCGCTGAAGAACTCTCCAAGGTTGGTTGCGTGAGCGAATCCACTGGCCGAGAGCGTCCGTGGCTTATCGATTTTACTCTAGAAACGGAGACACTTTTTGCGCTGAATTAGCGACGCCTAAAGCCAACTCGAGCGCGAGAAGTGCGAAGACGAGGCACGTAGGCGCGTGCGAAGCTGAAAGAATTAATATTAATTAAATAGAAAACGAGTTTGTCGAGAGGGCAAATGAAATTTGCAATGAGTCATGTAGGCACTCGATTTAAATTATAAACGAGCGATGTGAAGCTTAAAGAGGAGAGGGTTGATGAATAATGAATAGATTTCTGATTCGATAAACTTGTTAAATAAATTCAATGCTTTAGCACACGAGGCGGAGAAGAATGTGGACAAATGCATATTCATGGATTTATTCTTTAATGGGTTGAATGTTTAAAGAATCTTTAAAGTGGACGAAAGAAAATTGTTTATTTTAATTTTTCTGCTTTAATGGTTAGGGTTAAAAATGACTTCTTCTGTACGTAAAGGAAAATAGTCGTTGGAACTGCTTACTTAAACAATTTAAGAGGAAAAACTATATAATCGATAAAAAATCTAAACGACGAGAGCATTGCAAGAAGTTTATATGAATATTTAAAAAAAATAATCCTGTAAATGTCACCAGCACAGTCGACGGTTAATTCTTGCACCCCTGACGATTGCACTTGTATATGTATTAGGCACATTTTCAAGACTTTTTCTTGACTTCAACTTTGATCCAAATTCGCTTTGAAGAAAAGATCTCACTTTGGCCGAGTTTCCTTAAACTTTGTATTAAACCATCCTTGTCAATAATTGTTTGGCACTACCGTAAAATGTGTGTGTGTGTTCTCGATTTCGGCAAAACGGCTGAACCGATCAGGATCAATTTTTGTACAGAAATCAGTTCTACCCATAGACATAATATACCTAGACTGCGCGTTCTCACAAATTTCAGGAGTGGGGGTAGAACTCATGTAGAAAAGGATGCACTCTGTTTTGATGTCTGTGCGTTCTCTCTCGCTCTCGCGCGAAGGGTAAACGTTTAGATTGGCAACTGTTTTTCCGTATACCCCTTCGCGCGAGAGCGAGAGAGAACGCACAGACATAAAAACAGAGTGCATCCTTTTCTACGTGAGCTCTACCCCCACTCCGTCAACGCACAGCTAGGTATATTATGTCTATGGTTCTACCACTGTGAGTTGACATCATAGAGCTATTACAGATAGAGGGAGGGAGTCAACGAAAAACGCGATATAGCCGTAGAAAGAGAACGTTGCAATACAGACCCCGGACTGTCATTGTCTAACAGCGCATGCGTATTAGGTAATCTTACGTACCGCGTGCACTGTAGACGCTGTCACAGTATACGCATTTTTATTTAGGTTACAGTTTTATATCATAATTCAATTATAATATTTTGTACGAAAATAAAGACATTTAACTTTATATTATGCATGCACATCTGCCTACAAGCTCACACGTTCCGCGCATGCGCGTAACTGTTAGACAATGACACTCCGTACTCTATTGCAGCGCTCTCTTTCTATATCACTATCGCATCCGCTTACACATCGTCCCATACCTACTTCCCTCTATCTGTAATAGCTCTATGGTTGACATTGACATTCGCGAGCCGCCATCTTGAACCGGTACAAAATGGCGGCATATTCAAATTTGTAGACCCGATGGTAAAGAGTGTGACTGATTAGTCCACTATTCTAGCAAAACGGCTTCATAGATTTGGACAAAATTTGACATGTACAATGAAGTGCAAAGTCGGTGTCCCCTGTCGGCAGCCAATAGCAAGCCAGTAACCACTACCCATCTACTTTTGTGATTCATCGTCTCATATTTCTTCCCACGACTCCATTTATTCGAAATAAAATACATCAATATGATAATTCTTGATAACCAGATTGCAAGATTTCTCATTGCAACGTCAAAATGCTCCTTGGTTAGAACGGAGAAAGTCGGTGTCCCTCTAAGGGAATGTGAACCGGCCTTCCACCGTTCTGAGCGGGGCGTTAATATAATAGATTTTTGCCATTTTGTGATCAGAAACGATCATTCGATGTATTTTATTGCGAATAAAATAATTTTTAGGCAGAAATACGAGATTCCATCGCGAAAATAGACAAACCGCGGTCTCCAGTGATTACTCTGCCTGCTATTGGCTGTTGAGAGGGGACACCGACTTTGCTCTTGGGTGTACATACTTCGAGTGTATACCCATTTGGTGCCACGAAGCTTTATGTATTCCTATCTTCAACCGTTTCGCATTTGTGGGAAATTCAAGTATGGAATAATTTTGTCTTGGAACCTCTTGCGTGAGCACGAATTCTGAATTTCACTTGCGTTTATCACAGAAATGTTGCACTTGGTGGGCGAGCGCGAAGCGCGAGCACCCAGCGATCTTAGGGGATATGGCACTTGAACGAAGCGAAAGCGCAGAGGACTCTGTCCCATAGTTTAATATTTCAATACTTGAATTTTCCACAATTTCCAAATGGTTTGAAATTCGTGGGCGAGCGCGAAGCGCGAGTTACGCGGTCGTGTCTATTGCAGAAAGCGAAGCTTTTCTGCACCCGGCGATCTGGAGGGGCTTGGCGCTTGAGGGAAGCAAAAGTGCAGGGGGCCTAGTTTATTAACGTTGCTAATACAGTCAACATTAACAATAAGTTAACTGCAACGGAAAGTCTAACCGCTAATAGCAACTCTGTAGAATGTTTCCTAAAAAAAATGTAACACGTGCTAGTTAGGTAATTCTGTGGAGACCATTAACTGTTCTACCAGCGTTCGAAGAAGTGTGAAAGAATTTTTGATCAACAACCACGTTCCAAGAAGGAAGGAAGGATGTCTATACATTTCACGCAAATTGGATATGAATGAAAGAGTATAAAGACAAAAAAGCTATGTCATCCCATCTTGGATACCAAAGTGTTGCATGAATTTACAATTACGAGATAAATAAACGTGCGATTCCATAAGTGTGTACTTGACACCTGTCACAAATAGTAAGCTCCACAAATTCATAGAATATGACATACAATAAGACATTGAAAGTGTTGAAATAAATTTCACGAGAATTGGATAATGAATGAGAACGTATGAAGAAAAAACAGTTACCTCGTTCCACCTTGGATACCAAAGTGTTCCACGAATTTACAACCACGAGAAAAAATGGCAGGAGAGCGAAAACGACATGGAGAAGGAGCAAAGGCGAGATATATATTATTGTTGGAACCACGGTGGGCCAGGTGGATAGAAAGGCCATCCCGAAATCCTTACGAAAGGAATGGCATCGATCGATCGCTCTTTACGAGGACTGAAAGGAGATCCGAATGAACTACGAACGAGATACAAGAACTGGAGCCATCCCCATTCATGAGAGCCGAATCGAAAAGGATTTCCTCGGCGGAAGGGTTTCCGCTCTTTTTTAGTCTTCTGTTAAATTTACGATTAAAGCTGCAAAACGAAGATATGGGTGAGCGGGTGTTGCGAGCTCGAAGGATTTTTCCGAAACGTGTTCAAACGGATTTCAAAAAGCCGTCGCAGCTGCGCTTGTTTTACTTTTGAGCTGATTTTATCGTTTGTTGAGAGAACGCGGATTGCAAATATTCGCGACAGCATTGTGTGTCCAATTTATTAATAGGTAATAATTGTAGCTAACAAAAGTGGCGCGAACATTCTAAACAGATTCATAATGGCATTTAAATAATTCTACTCTAACGTACTTTGCCTAATTTAATAATGAAACTTTTACTTGCTGGAGTGTAATATTTGAGAGATGGAAAATACCAGGATTCCAAATTTGAAAAGACATGGTAAGTTTTCTGTTTAAATTACCCTACTAAAATCGTAGCCACTCTAACACCATTTCTCTAATTTAATAACGAAACTTTTACTTACTGCAGCGTGATATTTGAAAGATTACAAAATACCGAGATTCCAAATTTGGAAAGACATGGCAAGTTTTCTATTTAAATCAATCTATTGAAACACAATTCATTCATTTTTGCGACAAGAGTTTTACCTGGAAGATGCTTATGAGCATGAGAAAGTACTTATTATGAACAGTCAAAATAATCACGAGGAAAAGAATAAAGATCATCATGACGAATACGTAATATTTTTCTAGAAGGACGGGTAATCATGCCGCATACACCCATGTTGCGTGACAGAATATTTTGAACATTTTGTTAACGATACACAATTACTAATGCGTGATTTTACTTCAACCAGACATTTCGACCGCACGTCATGTGCACCACCGCGAAAAAGAAAAATTATAATTGCTACCGCACGAATGATAAAGGATAGCGAAAACTAAACCAAGCACGACAAAATGGATTAGGACAATTATAACGAATATGTATTAATATTTTTCGAAAAATACGTGTAATCGCGACGAATTAAAAATAATCAAGAGCCAATAAGGACAATCATGACGAATACATAACATTTTTCAAGTAATACGCGTATTTTACGTGGCCGTATATTTTTAACATTTTCTTTACGACGCACAATTGCTGATTCATAATTTTACTTCAACCGGACATTTCGACCGCACGTCGTATGCACCACAGCGAAAAGAACTGGGGGGCAGTTCCCCCTGCACTTTCGCTTCGCTCAAGCGCCAACCCCCTCCAGATCGCCTTTGCTCGCGCTTCGCGCTTGCCCACGAATTTCAAAACGTTTCGAAATTGTGGAAAATTCAAGTATTGAGATATTAAACTATGCTACAGAGTCCTCTGCGCTTTCGCTTCACTCAAGCGCGACACCCCCGAAGATTGTCGGATGCTCGCGCTTCGTGTTCGCCCGCGAAATGCAGAATTTCTGTAATGCGCGCAAGTGATCGAAACCGGACAATTAAATGCATCTGAACCAAAATGTGGCATGTACATCGAGTATATGTATACCCCTTTGCTGCAGTAAAACGTCTTTATACATGTTTATCTTCAACCATTCAGAAATTGCGGAAATTAAAATCTTTAATCCAGTATTCCGGCAAAACGCCTGCCCGGATTCAGACAAAATTTGGCATGTAGTTTAAAAATATACCCATTTGGTGCCACGAAACTGCTTAGTCATCTTCAACTGTTTCGAAATTACGGGATTTTCAAACTATAATTATAAAATAGTGGATTAAACACTTGAAATTGGCACCATTTCGAAATGGTTGAAGATGACCATACACAATGTTTCGTGGTACCAAATGGGTATACAGGGTGGGTCACCACATTTTGCCATCTAGATTTACGTCATTATTATTACGCATAGCAAACAATGTTTCAGATGAAGTTTAATGGCTTTGAGAGGGGCACATTCTGATAGTAAATTGTTTTTTATAGGTGGACGTGTAAAGGACATACGAAGGTCATTAATTTTTTTTTAAATGGAATCATATATTTTTTATTGCATCAGCTGATGCTCCTTCATATTCTTTACAACAAAGTATTAATCTATTTGTGTAAAAAAATCATTAGTTTAGGAGATATTTTAATTGTAATGTCTATTTGCAGAAAAGGTTCAAAGTGGCGATCATTTGCATCACAACACTTTCTGAATCTAGAAGTTAATGACTCACTAACATTGCGTATAACATCCTTCGATAAAGTATGGACCAATAAGTCTATCGCCGAGTATGCCTATCCAAACATTTACACTCCATCGATGTTGATTATCCATTTGTCTAAACCAATGAGAATTTTCCGTTGACCAATAATACATATTTCTTGAATTACAATTAAAATATCTCCTAAACTAATGATTTTTTTACACAAATGGATTAATACTTTTTTGTAAAGAATATGAAGGAGCAACAGCTGATGCAATAAAAAATATATGATTCCATTTAAAAAAACATAATGACCTTCATATGTCCTTTACACGTCCACCTACAAAAAACAATTTACTATCAGAATGTGCCCCTCTCAAAACCATTCAATTTCATCTGAAACATTGTTTGCTATGCGTAATAATAATGACGTAAATCTAGATGGCAAAATGTGGTGACCCACCCTGTATACTCCATGGACATGCCAAATTTCATCGAAACCCGTTCAGCCGTTTCGCCGGAATAGTGGACTAATCAACCGTTTTGCTGGAATAGAGGATTCAAAATTTGAATTTACCGCCATTTCGAAACGGTTGAAGACGGCCATACACACCGAGGAGAGATTGTTAAAAAGGGTCAGCGCCCGTGTATTTGGAGGGGCCGTTTTGCCGGGTCCCGGCGGGTCCCGGAAATAATTGTAGTGCTCTATTCGAGCAACCGTACTTATGAAGTTGTAATGTAAGCTATGTTGCTTTGCTATGTAGTTACGCAAAAATGGCGCTGAAAGCAGTGAAAACTTTCGACCCCCCTAGACGCATAAGCGCTGACCCTCTTTAACAATCTCTCCTCGGTGCCATACATAAAGTTTCCTGGCACCAAATGGATATATGTATACTCGATGTACATGCCAAATTTTGAATTTCCGGTCATATTGTGTTGGTTCAAGATGGCGGCTCACAAACCTTATTGTCAACTCACAGTAGTGTACTTGATTTTTATGCCAAATTTCGTCCCGATCGGTTCAGCCGTTTTTCCGAAATCGAGGATATACTCGCACACACACACGCACACGCGTGCACGCGGGAACGGTTTTCACGATGGCGGTTGCATAAGTCAGTCCCTTTACGCTCGTGCCTAAAAATGATAATCGCTACCCCACAAGAGCGATAAAGATAATTATCCTTATAAGTATAATGACAATCTAAACGAATATGATAAAATACATACTATAAACGATAAAAATAATCAAGAAGCAATAAGGACAGTCATGACGAAAACGTAACAGTTTTCAAGTAATACGCATATTTTTATGTGACCGTATATTTAGAACATTTTCTTGAAAAGACGTGCTGCTGCTGACTCGTAAGTTTGCTTCGAGCCTGGCCGGACCCTTCGACCGCACGTTTTTTGCTCACTGCGAAAAAGAAAAATGATAATCGCTCCCTCGCGTATAAGAGCCAGGACGAAACTGCTAAGGGCGGAGTCCCCGAGATTTCGCATTGTTGCCAACTACTTAAATGGACATTTAATGCGGGCCAAGCTTTCCTCCAACTTTGTCTCCGTCCTCGCCGAGAAGCGCCGAAAATTCCAAAAGGAAGCGGAAGGGTGCGCTGAGGCGGAGGTTAAGCATAATCGGGTCGCGTAATTAAATAAGTTTATAATTGCTTGGAAAATTGTCCCATAATTATCGCACTGAAGGGAGGCGCACGCAACGTAAACAAAAGAGGAGGCGAGCTTGCGCGTGCGCCAGCTCAAACCCGGATCTAATGACGATGAATATATTTTCGCGATTTTCCTCACATTCCAATTAATTGATGGAGCTTACTAGTAACGAAGAAATATTCCTGTTTTCGTTTCTGCTGCTTTCTGTACATTTCTGTTATTTAGTATTACATTTCATTTCTCTTGTTGTACGGAATATTGATAGAAGAGTGTATCGAAAATATTTATGAACCCCTTGGCGTACCATTTAGCTCGACGAAATTCGTGATTTCTCTCATAACACGGAACATTAATAGAAAATTGTATAGAAACTATTAATTAACCCCTTACTGCAGCATTTAACTCGATGAAAATCGTGACATCTCTCATAACACGGAATATTAATAGAAAAGAGTATAAAAAATATTAATCAACCTCTTGTCCTACCATCTACCTCGGCCATCTAAATTCGTAATTTGTTTCATAACAAGGAATATTAATAGAAAACTATATAGAAAAAATTAATTAACCCCTTACTGTACCATTTAACTCGACGAAATTCGTGACGTTCGTGTATAGCTCGATCTTTATCACACGAGTTCCGACTCATACTGTTTATGTTTAGCCCAAATTTTATTGCACGAGAACATAATATTCACGTTCCATCCGCATTTTATTCCACTAGTCAGACATGTGATATTCACGTTTGGTCCAAAATTGGCATCATCACTCAAGCTCGTTAAACTACAGCAAGCGGTTAATAGGGAATTTATATAAGAAATGTTATAAAAAATATTCGTACAACTGATGCATGTAATATGTAAAATATTTTTACTACACGTAACACATAGCAATATTTTCCTTAATTTTTATACATACAAATGTAATGTATTGTAAAATTTCATTTATACGTTATGAGGGATGGTAATTGGCAAACCTCACTATTAACGATAGTTGAAGGGCTAAGTACAAGTATATAATAGAAGTTGACAGGTAGATAAGGCGAAAAGAGGTCTAACCAAAGCCAGTCGTGTAAAGTCGAATTGTATAATAAACACGAAGTCTACATTATGAAATCTAGTGAGCAAACCCTGCAAAGTGAATCTAGGGTAAACCACTCGATTATTGGTATAACAGTTTTACATACCAACAGTAGGCGAACCAATAATTATTAGATATCCTAAATAAATAGCTACATAAACTTTAAAAACTAGTAACATGGTAAATGATAATAATATGTTAATCTATGGAAGAGAAATTTTCATACAATAATCCTTGATCCAAGATATGCTTTTCTTAATGAATAATATAACACATATTAACGTATATATTTAGTAACATAGTAAATAATAATAATAATATATAAATCTATGGGTAACATTGAAGAGAAATTTTCACACAATAATCACTAATCGAATTGTAAGATATACCCTTCCTAATGATCAATGTAAAATTCCTCCCCTAAAAATACACGTGCTCATTCAACTGGTAAAAATCGAATTTGAATTCTTTTAACTTTTAATATAGCTTTTAGAAGTAAGTATGTACCGCGTCGCTTATTATTACTCATTTCTTTTCAACGTGCTAATAATTGTATCAGTCCTGACAATGAAGTCTGCTTCACCCTTCCCCAAAATTGACGTAACAAACTTTGCATTTTTTTCTCTTTCTCTTTATCTATCTCAACGAGCACGGTAACAAATGAGACGCGCGTCATGACGTTCGAATTTAAAACGTTTCATTTATTTGCTGAGCCCCTTCGTCGCACAAGGGATTTCGCTTGCGTAATCTTAGTCAATTAATTATTAAATATTAATTACTGAGCTGCAGAAAGGCCACCGGTCGTGCACGCAACCTCGAACGTAATCTCGGCACGGTTAATCGTGCAACTGGATATTTTCTGGTCCCAACGACCTCGGACATTTCTCTCAGTGGTGATTATTATCAGTCAGTTATTAAGCGGCATCGTTAAGGGGGTTTCTCCGAGCCGCTACTGACCTTACTGGATCATGCGCAACCGGATATCCGTCTCTGACTCGTTCAAACTAATGCCGGTTCTGTTAATGATTTCAAAATAAGTATCATTAATGCTAATGGCGCAAGGCATTGCGCAATTTTTAATAATACTTACTGTCAAGTTTTAAATATGTTTTGTGTTAAATTTTTGGCATTTTTCCATTCAAGGAACCTTACACGAAAAGTTTCCTGTAATTATTTACTGAAACATATTTTATGCTAATGCCCTTCAAACTTGCTGAAACTAATGCCAATTCTGCTAATGATTTCGAAATAAGCTTCATTTATGCTAATGATACATATCGTTGAAGAATTTTCAACGATACTCACTATTAGACTTTTAATATGCTTTGTATTAAATTTTTGGGATTTTTCTATTCAAGGAAAATTATAAGGAAAGTTTCGTGTAATTATTTATTGAAAACTTCGTTTATTGCTAATTATTCGTCGTTAAGGTAAACGTATGAATAATGAAAATATTCTTGATTAATAGTTTCGACGAACATATCTGCTAATGATAATCATAATGCACGTGGTGGGAGTAAAAACTACTCTTTTTAAAAATGAATTTATATTTTTATTGCTTAAATAGAAACAACACGATACACACGAATAGTCAATTTTTTTCTAGATCTTTAACGAAAGCCACTTTTAAAATAACGACTACACGTGTTCCGTTTATTTTTCAGTGGAAAAAGCACAATTTTTCTTATTTCTTGCCCCTGTTGAAATTCACGCAGAGCAGGGCAGCCTTCAAGCCCTAAGTGAAATTAACCTTAATTAATTTTTTCTGAAAAATGGTACGTAGGTACTCCAGTTTGAAAATAAAGGCCCTGTGCAGCGAATTTTTTTTTAAACACCTTTTTAAACTTTTCTGCGTTCTTCCACCGTGGAAAATTGTTCCTTTAGCCCTTTTTTAAAATTTTGCATTCTTCACAATTCCCGTACAAAACACGCAGAGGATAAAGCATACATTTTTCAAGCTTTTTTGTTTTGTTAATTCCTAGTTACTACATCTATCGCGAATTTTGCTTAGCTCGTAAAAAAATTGCAATTCGCTACGATTGAAAATCCTTTGGAATCTTTTGAACTCGTTTAATTTTCTGCTGCGCTCAATTTTTTTCCGCAGTATAGCAAGCACACCGCACCTTTGCGAGCACGCAGCGAAAGGCAAGATTTATCCGCACGTTAACTAATTCTTCAATGTCAAGCACATACGCTCTCCACCCTAGAGGGATTTTAATTATTTCACTTTTCGTGCTGCCAGTTTATAAATTATTTTTTGTCGTATCGCGTGCTCGATGCTGATTGCGGCCAATGGCCCGACTTAAGATTTAAATTGCATTTTAAATAATATTTTAACATCCGACACACGCGCCCACCCTGAGGGTTTATTAATTATTTCAATTTTTTTCGTGTCATAACACAAAGTAAGCCGACGGAAAACTACGTTTGTGAAGGAACTAGATGTGCAAAGAATTTATAATCAAATCGCTGTGTACCGTGAAGAATAATTCTTCGACACGAGAAACTCACATTCTTCTAGACATATTTCAAAGCATTTCGATTAACGTTCGTGCAAATAGTATGTAAATTACGTTGGACCCTACTTTTCGTGCTTGCAGGCAAATCTGAAACGGTAATTAAATATGTCGATCGATCTTTTTCAGAAAATGTATATTCCACATTCATTAAGAAAATGAAAAACTTGAATGAAAAATTTCCTTTCGTAATGAAAAACACAAACAGCTAAATTTTCTTTTAGGAAAAACAGTTGGCAAATCAAAAAAATTCAACTGCTTTTCTAAATATAATAATGGACCGTCTTAAAATTACAAATGTATATTAACTATCTATAACTAAACTTAATAAAATGAATCAATAATATAATCAATATAACATAGTTAAACTTACACAACAAAAACCAATTGTTTTTCTCACGGCAATCATCGAAAATCTACATCTTCTTTGTTCTTTGCCATTACGAGCCACCTTCGATTAAAATTGACTTTCTGCCGAAGAGGATGAATGTCTGATATAGAAAGTCAACAGGTTAATAAAATTCGTCAACGATTTGCAAATTACTTTTAATTCTTTGGCGTGCTCCAGACAGATCTTAAATCGGTAATAAAAAGTTTTCATCGCAGTGGTCTCGCCGAGAAGATAAATAAAATCTCGTCAGTAGCAGCCATTGGAATTATCTCGATCGCTTACCACCCCTGGCAATTTGTGCTCGTAAACTTTTTTTTTCGCCCTCGTAAAATTACCCCACCCCTAATCGAGGAAACAACTTTATCGTCGGGTATAGCGTATAACCTACTCTCCACGCCCCGTCTTCGTGAAAATGTGATCGTGACATGCAACTGGGCTGCTCGTATCGCAAGATCGAGTTAAACGGTATCGCGTGCACGATTATGATCTTACAATAATCAGAGGTGAGGTGGATGAGGAAACACGCCTGACTAACGAGTACCTAACAATCGACCGTGTCAAACACTCTTCGCCGGTCACACTTCAATTATGTTGTCGTTTCCCTGCAGGCTTCATTTTTCATCGGTGAACAAACTACTTCTGCTTTCTTTCTTGTTGTTTTCACGTCATAAGCGTAATGCGATAGAATTCTTAAATATATGAGCCGTTCATATTGACAGTGGCGTAAGTCCATTTGTCAATTTTTTTTGTTATTGACTCTTATTTTTTGTATTGATAACGTTTTATCATACACGACAATTTACGGTTAAGTATATTTATAGTAGATGGTAATTGTAAACACATAAATCTTCACAGTTAGTTGAATAATTAAAAACATAATTTTGAAAGTGGCCTAATTGCACTCTTTATTGATCTTCGAATGTCCGAAGGCAGTAATGAAGGTAATTTTAATGAATAATTAATTCATTATTTCAATCGACATTTAAAAAGTTAATTTAAGTTAGCTTTTTGGACTGTTGCTATAGTTTATATAGATTTTAGATGAATAAAAGAGCCAGGCTGTCCGATTCAAGAAGTGAAGACGAACTGGGAAACAGTGATTTCAACAAAAATCGAAAGAGAAAGAGAATTTTAGAACAACATACGTCGTCAGAAGATGAAGATGCAGATGAGGCTTTACAGGACAACAGATCTAAAGAAATATTTACCTAGAGAAAGAAATGGTGACAATGTCAACAAATGGAAAAATTAAACGAAACACGGGGAAATGGTATTCTACTCAAATCAGAAACATTATACCTGCGAAAGTTTTTCAAAACAAAGACTGTTGTGCTTTTCAAAGCTTGCATAAAAAATTACGAAGAGGAAAAATGAAATAATATTTTTGAGAACTTTTGAAAATTGAGAGATTTTAATAAGTAAAATGTAGGATAGCAATAAATTGTTATGTAATTGACATAGTTAGACGAGTTCGTGAATTGTATATATTGCGTTTCTGAAGTGTTGTAAAGATATATAAAATAAATTGAGTATTGTTTTTCAATTTAAAGCATTTTAAATTATATTGAATGGACTTGAACTCTTTCAAATTTTATAACGAATCCGGTTGTTAACTTTAAAAGTGACTTAACACCATTCTTGGTAAGAAACGCATACTATTCACTTAATAATTACCATTATTTTAATAGGAACTGTAAATTTAACTCCTTTAAATACACAAGCAGTATGACTCATTGATATCCTATATGTATATTTTTAATTGCATTGAAACACAAAACCTTAAATATCTCAATTTAAGTATAAATGGGCTTAGGCCACTTTCAAAATAAGCAACTCATATCCACATTGGCCGTAATTAAAGTAGATGGTTTAAATATTTTGTTTTAAAGGTGCTCCGTTGTTGGGATATTGACTTCATTATGGGAGCTGGGATTTTTTTAGTAAAATCCACGACAGATCTATAACAACCAGACAAGACGTGGACAAGAAAAACCCGCTTGAATAACGAGTATTTGATATTGGAGTAGTAAACGGGTCAAACTGATGAGTGAACAATAGGAATTTCCGTACGGATCAATGAATACGGTAGTTTTGGTGTTAACAATCGACCGTGTCAAACACTCTTTCTGGGTCACGCTTGAATTATTTCAATTATGTTCCCCTCTCTCTGCAGGTTTCATTTTTCACACGTCGACCAATTTATTATTATCTTTGCGGAATTCCACTGTCGCGTGTTAAGCATTCCTTCGTGTCTTCTTTTTTTTTTATTCGGATATTAAAAGTTTAATTTGATAGGATTGCCGAATATTTCCAGACTAGCGTAATGCAAGAGGTTTTAATATTTAATAAAGACATTGTATTTTTAGTATATTAAATTCATCGAACAATTTGCCCATTACAGGGCTAATCGAGTTAATAAATAAATACGCATGATTTTCTTTCCTTTAAATTTGAATCCTTTGTAGAAATATTGAAGTAATAGGATTTCAAAAATTATACTTATTTATCGAATCAATCAAAAGATCGGGTCTTTCCAGTCTTGCACTTAACGGCCGTACTTTTTCGCAAGCGCGCTTAAATGAACAAACATTTTGAATTTTTTTCCAAAGTTAACTGCTAATTAATATCCATTTGTTAAATGCAATTGTTACATGACGCCCTCGCACCTGTTCACCTCTATGCATTTAAATAGGGGATCAAAATATTTTCTCATTTTTACATCCCAACTAATTATAATTATTATAATCGCAGAATACCCTTGCCATGTGCCTCGCATTTTTTTTCACGCGTATGTTCCTGTACCGGGCGCAAAAATTCAATTCGCCCGAATCAACCAAATTTCCACACCGTCAAAAAAGAAAAAACAACAGAAATGTAGCAATAATAAAGTTTAATAAAACTTCATACTTCGCAATCATTTTTCCAACATAGACAAACGAATATTACATTTGCAATAATGAACAGTTTGTTCTTTATAAATCATTCGATATTACGAAAAAAACGCGTTCTCGAGGTATCAAACTTTCCTCTTTACTCTTCACACTAGCCCACCTGCTAACTCCACGTCGTGCACTCAAGCATGCGAGCTGATATTTGGGTTACGCCTTAAGTATTTCCCTGTTGTCAACAAGTTTGCAACTCCGCCCTTCGCCAGCCCTCAAACCACCTTGAACATCGTCGCTCTGGTCTCTTTACCTGGACCCACCCTACTGGATTTCGTTTACTCGCCGCTTACGTGTCGTCAGGGATGACGACATCGGTGCCCGTGTGCAAAGCAGCCTGCCGTTACGGTGGCGCGGATGGGTGCCGCAAAACGTTATTAGTGTCGGTTTCCCGCATCGTGCATACAACTACCGAATGCAGATCCCTAATAACTTCGCATTATGAGTGAACGGCGATAACTGAAGAGAGAGAGGGAGGGCAGGGGGTAGCGGAGACACACGCTGTGCCGTGTTCAAATATGCATGTCGTTGCGGCCGTATATCCAAATAGTGCCCCGTGTAGTTACCCGATATGGCCTTCTGGATGATCAATAAATTTGAAGCTTCCGCGAGAAAATTTGTTCTTTCTTCGTCGTTTTTATAGAAGAGAGATTCGATCGTGTTTGATGATGTTTGACGAGGGATCATACACAATCAATTATTGTACATTCGGGAAATTTACTTAAATGTGAATATCATTGCGACTGCATATTCAAACCGTGCTAGCTTCCCTGTGGTTACCAGATATGATTGCCTGCACTGAAACCTGTGTGAAGTTGGCCCCCCATTTTTTAAAAAAATAAAAAAATTAGTAGAGTTCTAGTAGCCCCCCGAAGAGTTCTAGAGTTCTCAGTCGGTTTCAGAAATAGTTCTGGCGATTTGAGCAGCTAAGAAGCTATTTGAAAAAAGAGGGGGCCAACTTCACAAAATGTCACAATTCAACGGGCCACAACTTTTTTGTTTCGGCTTGGATCGCTTCGAGTCATAAGGAAAATCGTTAGAATTCTTCGGGGGGCCACCAGAACTCTGAAGAAACCGGCCGATTTCCGAAAAAAAAATTTTCTCCTAATTGTAGTTAGAAAATTCGGCATCGACCATACTTTGATGAGCTATAACTCTTTCGGTTTTGAAATCGGTTGAAATCGGTCAGTTTCTTTAAAGTTCTGGTGGCCCCCCGAAGATTTCTAACGATTTTTCTTATGACTCGAAGCGATCCAAACCGAAACAAAAAAGTTGAGGCTCGTTGAATTGTGACATTTTGTGAAGTTGCCCCCCCCCCTTTTTTTCAAATAGCTTTTTAGCTGCTTAAATCGCCAGAACTATTTCTGAAACCGACTGAGAACTCTAGAACTCTATTCATTTTTTTTAAATTTTGAAAATGGGGAGCTAACTTCACACAGGTTGCACTGAGTGAAAAAAATTGTTGAGTTTAGTATAATCTCACTATATCTTATAGTTAAATTTGGCGTCAAACATATTTTTATAGTTCACTTAACGATACAAAATATAGTAGAATGAACGATTTATACAAATATTATATTGTTAACTATTACTTTTGTTCTTGTCACCATTTGTATAGTAAAATGTGCTATGCGAATATAGCTAGTTCTATCGCTATGTTTGAAATATTCTGGTAATATTAACTATATAAAATAGTTACTTTTCTTACCATTATGTATTTTCAACTATAATTTTGATACTATGC
The DNA here is from genome assembly GCA_944319695.1 of Tiphia femorata. Taxonomy (NCBI): domain Eukaryota; kingdom Metazoa; phylum Arthropoda; class Insecta; order Hymenoptera; family Tiphiidae; genus Tiphia; species Tiphia femorata. The sequence continues at coordinate 27,255,552 of OX090897.1, forward strand.
CATTATAGTTAAATGAATCATATGCTTTTCTCTCACAATCAGTGTGGATGATCAATGAGTATCAAGCTATCACGAGAAAATTGGTTTTCTTTTCTTTTTATGAGTCAGTTATTTTTTATTGCACTGTTATAGAATCGGTAATCCAATTAGGTACGTATGATATCATTGCAACTGTATATTCAAAAAATACTAGCTTTCCTATGGCTACCAGATATGATGTTCTGGGTGACCAGTGGAAAATTCGTTTCTTCTAAAACAAAATTTACAATTAATCTTACAATTAATTTTACAATAATTATCTTACAGTACTTTAAAAATAATTCAGGCACATTTGCAACGATGCCATCAAATATGTGTCAACAGAGCTCCCTTCATAAAAAAGAAAAAGCACAAGAGATATCAAATAAAGAGGTCACTTTAAAAATCAAACTAAATTCTTTATTGTACAATAAAACTGTATAAAATTACATACTTCAATAAGTCACTCTACAAGTCTTCATCTAAATTTAACGACCTCGTGCTTATCGCGTAACTGTTAGTTTCGTTTACGCAACAATTTGATCCTGCAAAACTTATCAATCAATCAACACGGAGTAACTGTTGCGCGCGTCTCATCAACTTCTGCCGTTCAGAGTCAATCATTTCACACGAACGGAGTAGTGTCAAACGAAGATTTGTAGTGGACAGAGTCGACGAGTTTCGCAAAACGAAACAGTCCATTTTTATTTTTCTCCTCCCCCCAAATAACTGTGGCCATCATCGTTCAGAGGATTCATTCGATTGTCTACCGTTACTGAGCCGAAAGGAAAAGTCGTTATTAACCCGAGGGAGTGTGATAAACGATAGTAGACACCACGGGGTGGTGCAGTTCAAATATGTATGCGGCCAGAAATCCCACCCGTGATCCTGCTTCAGGAGATATTGCAATTTCGGTGATCAATGGACCACTAACCCACTGTACGAGAAGAGCCGAGAATTTTTGACAGAACTCTATTCTTCCGTGGCACAACGGGACACTCTCTGGTCCCCAAACATTTTCACGTACGGTTTTTCTTGACTTTTTTCCTTCAAAGAATAAAGTTGGAAAATGTAGCTTGGAAAAGGAACATAACTGTTTGAATACCTGACTACCTTTACTCGTGATTCTACTGTCCCCCTTCTTCTATTTTTAGGCACGACCGTAAAGGGAGTGATTTATGCGCTCGCCATCGCGAAAACCGCGCGCGCATGTGTTGTGTGTGTGTGTGTTGTGTGCGTGTGTGTCCTCGATTTCGGAATAACGGCTGAACGGATCAGGATCAATTTATTGCACAACAATCAATTGTACCACTGCGAGTTGACATTGACATTTGTGAGCCGCCATCTTGAACCGGTACAAAATGGCGTCAAATAGAAATTTGTAGATCCGAACGTAAGGGGTGTCACTGATCAGTCCACTATTCCAGCGAAACGTCTTTATAGATTCGGACAAAACTCGGCATGTACTTCGAGTATATACCCATTTGGTGCAACGAAACTTTATGTATAACCATGCTCAACCGTATCGAAATGGCGGTAAATTCAAATTTTCAGACAAATTCAAATCTTTAATCCAGTGTTCCGGCAAAACGGCTGAACGGATTCGAACAAAATGTGGCATCGAGTATATATCCATTTGGTGTATAACCCCTTGCGCGAGCACGAATTCTGAACTTCACTTGCGCTTATCACAGAAATGCTGCACTTCGTGGGCGAGCGCAAAGCACGAGTTACGCGGTCGTGCCTATTGCAGAAAGCGAAGCAGTTCTGCACCCGGTAAGGTGAGTGTGAAAGCACGAGTATACAGCGATGTGGAGGGGGTTGGCGCTTCAGCGAAGCGAAGGCGCAGGGGCCTCTGCCCCATAGTTAAGACTGGAAAATGTAAGTGAGAAAAGGAAAAGAATTCTTTCGACACTTTCGAATAGAATAACGATAGAATAGCGATAGAATAACGCAAAAGAAGCCGGCCGTGCAGCGACGTCTTATCCTTCCTCTCACCGCGCCCCGCATTTGTTTGCAGGTAAACTGACAAGGAATGATCCCCAACCCGGAAATTCAAAAAATTCTGAAATTTTGTGGAAATGTAGAGCAACACGTCCTGAATGCGACACTATTTTTTGTTGGTGCGGAGAAACGGTTTAAAGGGGTGAAAACCTCTCTTAAAGGAAAGTTGATTATTTCTTCCGCGCCAGTTATCTACGAAACGGTAAGAGATATTGAAAAAAAGTTAAATAATGTTTGAAACGATTTTATGAGCACTATAACGTAGCGTCAAAATTATTTCCAAAATTATAATTGTTATAAACAATTTTATAAACAATTTTATAAACAATTATAATTTTGGAAATAATTTTGAATAATTTTGGTTTCTCCGCACCAACAAAAAATAGTGTCGCATTCAGGACGTGTTGCTCTACATTTCCACAAAATTTCAGAATTTTTTGAATTTCGGGGTTGGGGATTATTCCTTGTGAGCCGTCCGACAGCTCGCAGAGGCTCCAGCGCTCCTCCCGCTGCCATTTTGGCGGACACCCTTTCCTTTGATCTTTAACAATTAATAACTCGAAAACTATTACGTTTATCGCAAAACGGTACAGGACTTTTATGTTCAACGGAAGCCGCTCTATGTCTCCTCTTCTTCCGCGTCGATCGGTCAGGGACACCCTATATACCCATTTGGTGCTACTAAACATTATGTATGGTCATCTTCGACCATTTCGAAATGGTGCCAATTCCAAGTATTTAATCCACTATTTTATAATTAGAGTTTGAAAATCCCGTAATTTCGAAACGGTTAAAGATGACCATGCATAAAGTTTCGTGGCGCCAAATGGGTATATTTTTAAACTACATGCCGAATTTTGTTTGAATCCGTGCAGGCGTTTCGCCGGAATACTGGTTTAAAGATTTTAATTTGCCGCAATTTCTGAAAGGTTGAAGATAACTATGCATAAAGTTTTACTGCCGCAAAGGGGTATATACTCGATGCACATGGCAAATTTTGTTTCGGATGCATTTAATTGTCCGGTTTCGATCACTTGCGCCTATTGCAGAAATGCTGCATTTCGCGGGCAAGCGCAAAGCACGAACACCCGGCGCGGCGATCTGAAGGGGGTTGGCGCTTGAGCGAAACGAAAGCGCAGGGGGATCTGCCCCCTAGTTTGACTTCTTTTGAGATTGGCAAATGTCGCTTCGAGAACGAAAATAATTCTTTCGATCCCAGACTACTTTCCCGTCATAATTCTTCACTTCCTGTTTCTTTCTTTTTTCCAGTTTGGAAAATGTAGTTTCGGGAACGAAAATAATTTCTTCGATCCCAGGCTAGTTTCATTCACATTCCTCTACTTCTTGTTTCTTCCTTTTTTTCAGATTTGAAAATGTAGCTTCGAGAACGAAAATAATTCCTTCGATACCAGGCTACTTTCACTTATAAAACTTGTCAACAGTGGTTCTGTTGCCCTTAAAATGAGACATCCTCTGTACTAAATCGAGGAAGCTGATTTCAAAAATCGAATCCGTTTGTTTGAATTTACTCGAGTTTTCGAGATAGCTTCAGTTTTGTGTTTTACTAGTAAGTAACGCGTAACATCATTGTCCGTTTAATATTAATTTTTTGTTTTTTATGATTGAGGTATATGTCACGAATAACATAGTTGCCCACACGGAGAAAAATACTATGGTTGCTACATCCACATACTCTCTGGATATAGAAGAAATTAATATCAAATAAAATTAAACTGATATTATATTAAAATTTGCTGTTGATACATGCTCATGTATTCAGTTGTCACAACTGTAATACTAATGATATGTAATGTTCTGTTGATATATGTATATTCACATATGATTGCCGCAACCGAAGGAATATTGTTATCTTTCTGGCATGGTCCGAAGAACAAATATTATGGTTAAGAGAACCCATAATGTTTGGTTGTGTGATATGCAGACAATGAAAGTAGCCGCGCGAACAAATGACAACTTAGTGGATCTATAGTGGATCACAGTGGATCACGCGGACGACGCTGCGAGCGTGCGATTATGATTCTAACCCTAATATCTAACCAAGTTGTTATGCGGATAAATATGTTGTTTGTATCGCATAATTAAAGCAACAGAAGGAAAGCAATTAATATTAAATGGAAAAATGACGTTATTACACGTTACTAACCAATAAAAAACGAAGCTGAAGATATCTTGAAAACTAGAGCCAATTCGAACAACGGCTTCGACTTTTGGAATCAGCATCCTCCATTTATGAAAGAACACGTCTTGTTTCCAGGGCAATAAAAAAAGCATGCTTTCGTTGTTGACCTGCGTAATTCTCCACTTCCTGTTTTTTTCTTTTTTTTCAGATTGGAAAATATCGCTTCGAGAAGGAAAATAATTCCTTCGATCCCAGGCTACTTTTATTCACAATCCTCCACTTCGTGTCCGCCCCTTTCTTCTTTTTCGAGATTGGAAAGTGTCGCTGGCGAGGTGGAAAAAAGAAGATTGATTTTTCCGAAACTGACCCCATGAATTCTCGCTCGTCGAACCTGTGCCCTCCCTTCTCGGTGCGCTTGCGTCATTCCTTCATAAGATATAAAAATTGCTTGTTCCAGATCTTCGCCACCTGCGCTACGTTCTATCTTCCCCTACTGGTCATCCTGTTTTTGTATTGGAGGATATTTCAGACGGCAAGGAAGCGCATTCGAAGGAGGACAGGGACCATATTGCAGCCGCCGCGTGCAAGGAGAGGGATTCTTGGACTTGTAAAAAGGTCATAACTCTCTCTCTCTCCCTTTCTCTCTCTCTCTCTATCTCTATCTTTCTCACACGTTTCTCATTTAATTTCGTTCCCTGAAAGGTGGATTAAACTTGTCGAGATAATGGCCGTTGAGCGACTTTGAGAGCTGCTTCGATATTCTCTTTGTGACGTTGGAAAATTCTCGGAGCGGTATTTGATTTTGCGACAGGCCATTCAATGTGCATCTAGAACTTTGTTGAATCTTTGTTAAATTGGTCAATGTATCGTTTCATTTATTTTGCGCAAAGATGTTAATAATTGGTTAACATTCATCTTTCGACATACAAACTTTTGTATGGACCGTTTATGTTGAAAGTGGTGCAAGTCCATTTTAAACAAAAAATTAACTAATTATAAATAAAAAGTTTAGGTAATTATGTATTATAGGGGATGCACCTTCGATCGCTCTGGTTTTCACATATGTTGTACAGTTTGTGACCCTGAGTAACTTGCAAAAAGTTTTATGCGTCGCTCGATGTTTATTAAAAAGATGGGGTAATTATGAAGATTAAAAATGAGGCTATGGAGATTGTACAGTAGCACTACACAGTTCGCCATATACCCTAACCAGAAAGGCCTACTACGCTCTCAAGTTTAGATTATTTATATACTGCGCGGAGTTCAAGGTGTTGGTTCAAGATGGCGGCTCAAATCTAAACTTGAGAGCGTAGTAGGCCTTTCTGGTTAGGGTACATGACGAACTGTGTGTAGTGCTACTGTACAAACGTACTAATCGTTTACAACTGAAAGGTATGTGATTCAAGCAACACCGACACAGCGGCGCCTTTGTTTATGTGTGTATGTTTACAGTAGCAACACCTAGAGCAATATATGTCAAAGTCAGGATCATATCTGTCTGCGTTCCTTAACATAACGTTATATTATTTTTCAAACTTCTTTTGTTAATAACTTTTTAATAAACATCGAGCGACGCATAAAACTTTTTGCAAGTTACTCAGGGTCACAAACTGTACAACATATGTGAAAACCAGAGCGATCGAAGGTGCATCCCCTATAATGCATAATTACCAAAGTTTACACTAAATTAATCACACATTATATAATATCTCATTTTTTGTTTAAAATGGGCTTACACCGCTTTCCAAATAAATAGTCCATATGTTTGTGGAGCAAATAGAAATTATGTTTTTGTTTTAAATTAACAATTTGTGTTACACTCTGTTTGAACTCGTTGCGACATTGGAACTTCTCGGAGTGGCATTTGACTTTTCGAATGGTTCTCATTTATCAGGCAGTCCCGCTCAATTTTATTAAATAATTTTTTAACTCTGAGATGTCCCTCATTACATTCAAAAACCGCATTATTTGTTAATAGAGTCTTTCCCAAAGTGACGAGCAAGCGGTTGGGAAACACCGAGTTAACAGAAAAATCCATTGCATCGATTCCCTTTCAGATTAAATGTTAGAGAATGCATTCGCGCAAAGGTAACTCTTATCGAAACCTCGTAACCCGACGAGAGATCTGGAGTATATCGGATCCAGCTTGAACCCATCGGAAGCGGAAAATTAAAAGAAGCTTTTCCTCTTCCTTGAATCCTATCCTTACTCGGATGGACATTCGAAATCCACAGAAAAGTCAGGTCAAGACGCATCGAACCAACTCCTATGTATCCACCAAGCTTGAGTATCATTCGAAGAATTTGCCTAAAAGACGATCGTTTGAATTTCATAGTCAACCATCCAGCTAGAGGTTATTTGAAATAACGATTTATGTGAAGTTCAAAATCATTTCTGTTTCATTCATTTAGTAAAAAACTAAATAACCTAAATTTGCACTAGGTTTATACTAGGCTGCAAACTAACATCATTATTTACTTTATTTTTTAAAAAGAAATAAGTTTGATCAAACGGGAAAGCATGCAATTTCTATCGCAATACCTTATATCGGATTATTTATTGTTTTATTTGAATTACTTAACTAACTCACAACTTAACATGCCAGGTAAAATGACGTTTAAAAAGTATCGATTTGAGTTTCAAATAACAAAAATCACCTACTCCGCGCTATCTCCACAAGAAAGACAATAAATTACGTTATCTCCATCTACACACATAATATATTACAAACAATATTTCGTAGCAACATATTAACCAATACATTTTAAACTATCACTTTTTATTTCAATCCAAATCAAATGCTGTCTAATCTTACAAGTAACACTACCCAAATGTAAACCGCCGATTTTGATAATTTTTTAAAATGTTATAGTAGACGTAAAAATAAGACATACGTACTTTTTTGTATCGGCGGGGAAACATATTTGAGGAGTAAAACACCCCTTTGAATTTAGAGATGTCCGAGGTCGATTTAATTGTTTTGTTTTAGTATTTTCAGCGCGAAACAAATAAAATAGTTCACCAAGAGATACAACAAATTTTCGACTCGATTCCAAAAATTTGGATAAAATATATTTACTCTCACATCCAAAACAAAATTGACCTGTTTGAAGATTTTTTTTAGAAAATAAATTTTAAGGGGTAACTACCCTCTCATCGAAATTCTTATGTAAAATTTAACTTTATCCCGAAGTAATAGTAAACAGTTTTATTACATCTACTATGCCATATTAAAATATTTTCAAAATCAGCGATTTACATTTGGCTAGTGTGTTACTTGTTAGTATTGGTCACCAAAAAACAGACCAAAACTTAAAATCACTTTCTCTACGCTACTACTAAAATAACCAAATCAATCGAAACACATTAATTCAAATAATCATTTTTCAGTCCATTCCAAAATAAAACATGCCGAATCCTGGTACCAATCACTATAGAGCCCACTACAAGGATAGGCAAGCCTGAACACTTTGCTATTCCATTCTGTTGAGAACAGGTCAAGGGAGGAGTCGACGGCGTTCACCATAACCCGCTCCACCCCAGACCACTCCTCGATCTCACCGGAGAAGTCCTCGTCATACAACGGGGCCAGCTCGGCTCAATCAATGACGATAATCCCAACAACGATCACTGCGGTGTCCAGCATGATGACCACCACGACCACGGTGTCGTCGAACTCGGGGATGCCGGTGGCCCATTCGCAGCCACAGCCACCGTTGCAACACCACTTGCAACAGCCACAATTACAACCGCAACAGCAACAACAGCCATCGTCGTCCATGACCACAGCCGCCACGGCGAAAAGAACTCGAGAGACGATCGAGTCGAAGAGGGAGAGAAAAGCTGCCAAGACTTTAGCGATCATCACGGGTGCCTTCGTGGCATGTTGGCTGCCCTTCTTCCTGGTGGCGCTGCTGCGCGTCACGTGCCAATCGTGCGAACCACCCGAGCTTCTAGATAGTGTCTTCCTATGGTTGGGATACTTCAACAGCACCCTCAACCCCGTAATCTATACTGTGTTCTCGCCCGAATTCAGGCAAGCTTTCAAGAGAATGCTGTGCGGTAGTTCGAGGGCAGCTCGCTGACAGTGGGTTTAATTTCGTTCCGCATAACATAGACGGGATAAATTAATTGCGGAGAGAAAGAAAGAGAGAGAGAGGGAGAGGGAGAAAGAAAGAGAGAGAGAAGAAAGAGGAAGTAGCGGGAGAAGCGATGCGAGCGCCATCGTATGTGTTCTTTAGAATTGATGGTGAGTGATACACGCATGCGCGATTGGATCGTCATCGTGGCCGTTGGAATGATCAAGGGATATCTTGATGATCGTGCTCGATGAACGGACGATCGAAATTGAAAAAGAGTTGGGAAAGAAGTTTTCAGTAACGTTGAGATTCTTTCTCACTTTATAGCCGAAGAATTTGCTGGTGTTATGCGCTTCGTTATTATAATTATGATGATTTACTTATAATTTAATTCGTACTGTAAAAGAAGGTGATCATGCGATACTACTTTCTTTTCCACTGCGCATTTCATTATTTTGCACGTCTCGAATTCAAATCCACCTGCATTGCGCATCTTGATTACATTTCGAATTTATTGGTTCATCCATTGCGTCATTCCTTTGCACATCGAAATTTTCTTTACAAGCTGCAACTAGCTAATAGTGCTGGTCGCTGGTCCTGGTTCTTTTGTAGGTAACCAGTTCAGAATCCGTTAAAATCTGCCCCTCATTGCAATAAAGAACCGGATTCAAACTGACCATTTCACATTAACCGAGTCTAGTACATACCTTTCCGATCTGGTTTGAGTACAATATTAATTTAATCCGTCCTTTCAATGTCACGTCGAACCGCACTAAATTTCGCAAAATGTTAATAACACTGGACGCCAAATGTTTACTTTTTATACGTAAATTTAATCAAAATGTTTTTTAATTAATTTGGACATGTAGATTCCATATATGACCATACAAAATTCAGTCAGTGACCATATTTGTTACTAATGTTTCATTTGAAAAAATGGAAGCTTTATTAAATGGCATTCACATACTCTGCTAGAATTGCGTAATTTTTTGTATTATTTCGAGCTATTACTACTCCACATAATTACAATATCCAAAGTTTAGAACCGGTTCCAAATCAATCATACAGAACCGTGTTTTCAACCTGGTTATTATTAATGGCAACGGTACAACGATTCGAGAACCATCATAACCCTAGAACCCGTACAGCACTAGTAAACTATTTTCATCTTCACGATGCTACGCTGCATCTACAGCACATTACCTCGAAATCTTACTCAAGCACGCCATCTGGAATTTTCGGTCCGCGTAATAAGCAGGCGACATCAGCGCCACCGTGGGGCTTTAAAGGGGGATCCCCCTCGACGGATCCAATCGCGCGCAGAGCGTCCCTGATAATGCGCAGGATTCGCAAGGAGGAACTTACCAACGGTTTATCTCGCTTAGCACATACGATGTAGAAACGAGGGCGAATCTCATAGCATAATCTCGAGATTAGGTGGCGAATACGTATGGTCGCGCAAGCTCCCATGCGCGTAGAGGGGTTTGCGAAACGCACGGCAGACAAAGGATACAATCCTCGATCCTTGCACTCGTAGCGCTTCTCGGACAACAAAATGGCACATTACCGAACACGGTGAATTCCTAAAGCGGCGCGTGAAGCTATAATAGTCGATCCAAGATCGTGGTTTGATATTATTCGGTAGAGAAAAACTCAGGGACGTTAAAAAGACTCTTTGAGCCGTGCGAGGCGGTAGGCGAAACAGGTGGTGGTGAGAGGACCCCCGATCGCGCAAAGTTTGAAAATTTCGATATACATATATATATAAATAAATAAATATATATATATATGAATATAAAGGCAACGTTAAGGACGTGTAAGGTATGAAAACGACATTACGCCGCATACTCACGAGTCCAATAAGTATCATTTATATACGTTATAACGCTAATATCTTACAAATTAATAATTACCCGAGTGTGTGTGCGTGCGTACGCATGCGCACGCGCAAAAAAAATACACACGAGCAGTTTATCCAGCATAAAAACGTGAAAGAGCAGTGAGGTGACCAGAGGAGCGTGCGGCAAGAGGTCTCACGTTTAAATCCCACATTTTCCTTTTATACGAAGTTACGAAGCTCGCGGCGATGGGATCCACTTGGGCTTGGACCAGAGGACGAGACAAAGGAGAGAAGCGAGGTGGAGCGGAGAAGAGGTTTCCTTTGGAAGCGGCAACTTTCGGTCCCCGACTATTTTGCCCTTGTAGAACTCCCAGCGCGTTCCTCCGAGCTGCTTCGGGGTGACTTCTATCGATCTGGGTGAGCGCTGGCGTGACGTCGGATCGCCAAGAATCAAAATGCATTCCGCCAAACAAAAGTAGTTTTAATAAAGCTCCGACGTCGGTCGGTGGTGCGCGCGAGCGATTGAACGGAACGAATGAGAGAACGAAAGAAAAAAAGGAAGAAAGAAAGAAAAAAAAGAAAGAAAGTTACTAACAGAGCTGGATCCCATGGATCGCAAAAGTTTCGTAGAAAACGAGAGCGAGCGCATACTTTCATCTCATTGAACGAATTTCGAATGTCTCTCGTGTCTCTACCGCATAGCTCGAAATTATACGTAAGCGTATTTCATTGTGCGCGCTTCGTTTGCACTATTTGCAAATGAGCCGTGCGAATTAACGGGAACCTCCTGGGTGGTGTAATCGTGGTGGCAGGTCTGTAAAACGGGTTCACGAATCGCTGATATTGCGTGCACATAGAGAACCCGGTGAACGGGAATCGAACTCGTCGATCAACGCTCGCCCGGTTGTTGTTAATCGAATTAACTTCGCCATTTAATTGGACTATATTGACCGTTAGGACCGACACCTGGCGGCGGCCTGTTTAAGTGGTCCGACCGTTACGACTCGATTTAAATTTCATTGCGAATCGAGAGGACTTTCGACGATACCAACCTCCCCCTCTGGCATGCAGTTGAGCAATCGCGCTCGTAGTTAACCACTCGAATCCAACCGGGCGGCTTAGCAATTCGTTTTAATCCTTCCCGGAATAATAGTGGCGGTACCTCCGCGATATCACGCGTGCACACGGTTGAAGATCAACCTTCTCGTTGTATAGTTTACGAGAGAACGGTTATGGTACGATGGGTATACAAGTACCCATGAGATCAGCGAAGTTAAGCAAACGGGGTATTGTGATTAAGACGTGGATAGGTGAACGCCCGGGGAATCTTCTCCACGAGTAGGTGAAATTAAATTAATTAATTAATAATTGCTCTCTCCCCGTTGCTCTTACGGTAACGAATGGAGCTTTTAATGCTTGCTGGCTGCAGACCACACGTGGTAAAAGTGACACACACAATGCATACCGTATACAAAGTTAAAATGTGTGTGTGTGTTTGTTTGTATAATACAATGGCCCCCTCTCCTTATAGCCCGAATGATTACCCCCAGGGGGTTTCCCTCACGATCGTTAAACGTTACAGGGGTATCCACTTGAGAATACCCGACGACGAAGGTGGAATACTCAATGGGGCTGTGATTCCTTATTCGGCCAAACGATCAAACGAACAAATAACTGTTTTAAACTGGCCAAAGCTAGAGAGAGTCGCGCTTCTTTAACCACCCCACGGACGGGATAATCGCAAGCGAGAGGAGGAGATCGATCGATCGTTTGTCTCGCTCTCTCCCGGGGAAGACCCGCGCGCGCGCACTCTCGAGAACTCTTCACGCTAGGCACGATGAACACGCCACCACCTTCTCTCGCATCTGTTGCTAACGCCGTTAAAGGAATTCCCTCCACACCTTCCCTTTTTCGAGAGGGAGGAGAGAGAGTAACCCGTAAGCGAGCGAGCGCGCGAAGAGGCGCGTTCTGAAGTACCTGAGATATTTCACGGGTATATTACGATTTGCTGGCTCCTCTTGTTTCCGCCGAATGAGGACGTTGGCGCAAGACTGTGTAGCGTCATCATTGAACACTGCCTGCCTGGGTGCGTATGATAGGTTGCGTTTAGTCTAGAGAATATTTCAAATTTATTAGATTCTTTTTGCTGATATAATTTCCTTGAGAAAAAAATCCGGGATTCTCACTTGTCCTGAAAAAAGCGTTAGTAGTTGTTTTCTAATCCTTCCTCGGCTCGGGAGAATTTAAATATTGCATCAGATCGTTTATCCCTATTCAGGCGAATCGAAATCTGGAAAGTATGAGACTGATTACGCGTATCAAAATTTGTGCCAAAAATACCGATCCTGCCTGCGGAGATTTACGTACACTGATTGTTTATAGTCGAAATCTGTGATATTTGAAAACTTTGTGAAACTGCATAAAAATACTAGAAGTGAATTTTTATACCAATCAGTTTCCTTTCTCATTACCCTCAATGGTAAAACGAAACTTTACATTTTGATTATCTCCACCAATAATACTAACACTTTCTTCACGGGATACAATAATCTTTGATTCTCAAACAAAATACTCCACTTCATCACGGAATTCGACGATCAAGGAAAACAGAAGAACAACAAAAGACGAGGAAAGAAATAATAAGAAAAAAAACTAGTCTTCCAAGTGTTAACGAGATACGCGCATCGCGCCATCTGGCGGTATGCCATTTGGTTATTCAATGGCAATCGTCTGGGTTTTCCCCCTTTTTCCGCTCAGTCGTGATTCTTTCACGTTATACTTCTCAATGTGTAAATAGTATGCAAAGCAACTACTTCGCAACGTAGCATGGAAATGGAGTCGTTCCTAGAATCTCTCAAGCGTGTATCCTTAAGGTAGCGGTGCAAAGAGGGCTGAGCTGAATTTCGTTGAGCTCGGCAGATATTCCTTTAACGACGTTTGCGATGATAGCAGGAGAAGGAAAGAGAAAAAGAGAGGACTCTCAAAGGTCGTCTTATGCCATGCGAAGAGAGAAATAGCGAGAGAGAGAGAGAGAGAGAGAGAGAAAGAGAGAGAAAGAGAAGATGGGACTTGTTGCTCGTCGCGTAAGCTCGGCTACCGTTCAGAAACTGCGTAGTGCAATTTTGTGCGCCTCGTGAAGAGGAGTGGAGGTAGTGGCGGGAAATTCAAAATGCTCGCGCCGCGCATAAAGCACATCTCATCATTCTATCGTATCTGCGTAATGCATTATCTCTGTAATTCAATGTAACTTCGTACTTACCTGTACAATTGTAAACGCCATATACGAGTCTTCCAACATTTTCTCTAGAATATACATGCGCGCTCTCCGACTTCTCCTTCTTTTCCACTCCCAGTTAAACCTCGTCCTCTTCTTCTTCCTACTTAGAGTTACAGTTGCCGAGACAGTTATAGTTTCATCCTATTAGAGGGCGCCCCAGAATCAATACTTGGGCTCCTAGGTGGCGGTTAGTTTTCTTCGAGTATATCGAATCCCTCCTGCTAGCACGAAACGGTTTCTCGAGCACGACAAGGGAAAGTTTGACTAGCTCTCTCTTTCCCTCTTTCTCTCTCTCCATCAATTGTGCACGAAGACACTGGTGAAAGATTCACTCTCGGGTCCTACCCCCTTTTGAGGACCTGCTCTCCTAAAACGACCAAGTAAAGAGACGGAGCTTTCTTCCTCAGCCTCGTCAGCGTTTAGCAATAAAAGCGTCCTGCGCGTATCCTTTTGGGAAATAGGGAAGAAAAGTACTGTGCATGCTCCACGCACGGGCTACTTCTCGAATCGCTTTGACGCGTCTCTCGTAAAATTCCTGCGTTATTGAGAAACGTAAATTATGTTCATCCGAACGGTAGCGGGCGGTGAGCGCAGTTCTCGTTGCATAAGTCCATCTTGTGTTTGTTTGATAAGATTTCTTTAAGGGGGAGCACTACCGAGATAGCGCCCCCGGCCTGTGGCCGTTTCGAGAAACACAAAGCGAGGATTTGCGAGGAATTTAGCGTTTTATGGGGACACAATTGGTTCCCTCAAAAATTGTTTATTTTTAATTTTGGGGGTAGGCAAATGAAAGCTTAAACCTTCCGGCGTGCCATGAAACTTCACAGGTAGCCTTCGAAATACTGATCACAGCTTGAATTGCTTTCAAAATAGAGGTGTGCATTTGAGGCTTCTCATCGACACAAACATGGCTGCTATGGCAAAACGTTTTTCACTGTTTTCATTCATTACACTACTCAGCGGTCACAAACTGAAGTTTCATGGCACGCCTTCCACATCACGGATGTCGAGAAAACTCTCCTTTTCCACTTTATATACAATAATAACGCAAAAGTAGTGTCCGCGCGGTGTAGCTGTCAATGCCCCGTCTAGTAATTCACATTTCTGCCGTTAGGCGCCGACTCCATCGATTCAGCGTACAGACCCTGTAAATATGAGGATTCCGAGGGTCCCGTGCCAGCAGGCGTCTATTATCGAAATGTTATATACACGATTAAAAAAAATTGCATAAGCATTTATATCTAATACTGCCTTCTGTGGCACATTTTACAGAGGCTGAAACATATTACAACTGCATATACATTTAGTATCCGAAAATTTAAAACGTTGATAAATTTTGGGGTCCCCCTCAACCTCATTCAATATTTCGCACGGCTCTGACATTCTGGCCGCGCATGCTTTCTACCCGCTTTGTACTTCTCGAAATGGCCACAGGCCGGGGGGCGCTATCTCGGTAGTGCTCCCCCTTAAAGGGGAATCCTGATGTGGAACCCTATAAATACGGGCGCGTTTTAGCAATTTTTTCGGTTTAAAAACAAGCAATCCTTTTGGAACTTTGGGAGTAAGTTGCATTACATTTCTACTATATAACTAAATTTTTCTGAGAAGATAATATTTAAATCTTTGGAAATATGCGAATTCTTCTCGAAATTACATTTGCGGAATTGACGTGCATGATTACGAAAAAGCTATTCAACCAACCGACTTACTCTTTTACATACGTACAGCTAACATGTGTCATTTGTCGGTAAACCTATTTAATCCAATAAAAAATGTATGTAAATAATTTTATTTTAACCAAAACGTACAAATTTTTTGGGGTAAAAATGAAACTTTGCGGTTATTAGCCCGCTATTGTATTATTTTTCAAACTATTTCAAATTTATAAGGTTCAACGACAAACTGTGAGTTTGATCTTCAAAACCGTTGTTGTTTTAACTAATACTACGAGGCGCTATCGTACACGCCAATTTGGGTGACAATCCGCGACACGTCCAACATTCGACCCCGTATTTTCGAAGATTCAAATATTTTCTTCTCGTAAAAAATTTAATTAGATAGTAGAAATATAGTGCAACATACTCCCAAAGTTGCACAAGGATTTATTGTTTTTAAGCCGCACAAAAAAATGCCTAAAAGCGCGCGTCCTTTTAGGGTTCTACATCAGGATCCCCACAACCACCCAGAGAGAGCAGGACAATTAGAAGTGAAAATAATCAGAAACAAAGCATGAGGATGTGTGTATGCATGCCTGAAGAGATGAGATGGAATTAAATAAAAGTCGAGATGCGGACAAACGAACGATCATCTCTACAATTAGCCACCGATTCGTTCACTTTCATTGTCATTTAATTGTGCAGTGTTTCTCAACCGACAAACCACATAGCGAACCATATGTTGAGGCTCGAAGACCTTCTATCGTAAACCATACTACGAAGTGACTCCATCCTACAGTTTATCGTGTCTGACAAATGAAATCTCGAAAGACGTTCTCCATAAAGTTTAGAAACATTAAACGTGCAAAACTGAACGACCATTCTCGACGAGCACTACTGAGCGCTTTCGGTTTTAAATACAGGAACGGTTGAGAGCCTCTGCCGTTAGACTTCATAGTAGAGATGGGCACATCGAACGAGGAACAACCATTCATGTTTTTTTTATAATGACATAAACAATCGCAAAAAATAAATAAAAAGGGTAAAAGTTTATTTTACTACGTCATAAAAGAAAGCATTTTTCGTTCTTCAAATTGAGCAGGAAAAGAGAATAAATAATCTATCTTGAGAAGAACAATAGCGAAAATTTTAAAAATTATGAATTATTAATCTGTTACCGTACCTTGCCGGGTCCGACTCACGATGACAATTTTGGAACAAACATGAATATCACGAATCTGACTTGTAAAATTAAATGCGCGTCGAGCGTGACCGAACACTCGTAGGATCAAACTGGAGCTAAGCATATAATATACATCACGTGCTGGGCCATTTTAGAATCATCGTAGACACTTTTGTATAAAAACTGTATTTATAAGCCCTTTCAATTTAATGTTCACTTTATTCCATTGTTAATACATTTACATTATTTTGAAGCTTTGAAAAAATTACAATTTCAATTTCCTTTTTGTTATATTAACACTAGATTTACCGAAGCCAGTCAATTTAACTGGTTCAAATGGGAAATCGTGTTTATAAAAAATGTTCAGTAAATCTAGTGTTAAGGTACATTTCTATTTAAAAATCCATTTTTAGACTTTCGTAGGGCCCTATAAGTTCGCAGGCCCTAGACACTGTGCCCATTTGATAAGACAGTATTAACTAAACACGAACATCACATGTCAAACTCGTGGAATCAAGTTGAGTCAAACATGAACATCACTGTTTCGGATTTCGTCGAGTTAAATGGTATGGCAAGGGTTTAATAAAATATAATTACTAGATGCATTAATTGCGCGTAACAACCAACAGAAATTAAGATTCAATTTAAAATACCAAGTTTTCTTGCTCATCTCTACTTCTATACTGTAGACGGCAGCCATATACGTGTGTTCATCGGTCACTCGAACAAAACGAAAATATATTATTTATCTCTTTTATACGGTTACCGATCGGCCAATCAATACAAGAGAGCGACAAAGCTTATGAGAGCAGAAACAAAAAGCGAAGAACAACAGGAGCGAACGATATCGGAAACCTTAATTAATTTAAGACTTGGTCCATTTGGACCAATCGATGGCGCATATCAATTAGCATTGGCAAAGTGAATTTTGCACATTCTCTGATTCTCTCTCGATTTTGTGAAAAGCCTTTTTCAATCTCCTCGATTCCGAATGCGCGTGGCCTCGTTTACCTTTGCGTTACTACACGGGCGCACGAATAATAATCAAAAATTATGAAATGTTGTAAGATGAGAAGATGAAAAGAGGGAAAGGTGCAACAACTTTCCACTATTTCGCATAATACCATTATTAATCTCTCGCTATGTAATGTTCTCCTTATCATTGGGGCAATACAATTTGACAATACACTGTACGTACTTGATAACGCGTTTAAACACTTCAACCTCTATTATTAATTAACGTAACATCTGAGCTTTGTGGATTTAAGAATGTAGCGGGAGTAAGTAGATGGCGCAACGTGGTCCTCCTGGAACCTGGAGATGAGCAACAAGTACATTGAAACTGTGCGTTGAGGTTTTTATGCATTTCTGATTGAAAATTAATGCAGTTAAATATAAAATTGCTGCAGTTTAATTGCTTTCATGATTATCGATAAATTCAAATTTAAAATTTTTCGCGGGAAGGTCAGCGCCATCTTGTTGTGTATCTTCCAACATTGAGATGCTTTTTTTATTCATCGATGAACTAACAAACTCGAACACAACAGAGAGTCATGGATTCGTGTGGACGCATTTTTTTATTTACAGATGTTTACTTAAGCTTCATGCAAAATCTATCGATCTTGCTGTGGATTTTCCATCATTGACAAATTTGTTATTTACCGATAAATTAAGCAAACTCATCGCTTCGTGTCGATGCATCTTTTTGTTCATCAATTTTTACTTGAACCTCATGTAAAACCCTTGGATGACTTCCTTTTCGATCCACGGTAGATTTCAACAATTATTTTATATAAATCCATCTTATTTAAATAAAAAAATACCGATAGAGATAAATTTGCTAAAATTATTTGCCAATTAGACACGATGATTCGCTAATTCATAATTAATATGCGATTACTTAAGAAACAATTCATCTCAATTCGAATTTAATCAGCGTTCTCACGACACATTCGCACGGAATTTTCTCTCTAACCGGTAAATCCCCGGAGGATTGCGACGCGCCATTAAACGAGAAAGTAAGAGATGGATGAGTTGGCTGTTAATTGCTTTCGCGGGTGGCGTATAGAATGATGGACAACGCAGAACGAAGGAAGAAAGAAAGAAAAGAAATGCCAGGCGGTGGTGCCCCCGCGACAGGCTGGCTGACAATCTGGTGAAGCTGTTTTCGATTAACGCCCATCAGAGAGCGGCATGTTTCGAATACATTAAGGGGGCTCCCTACTTTTGAAGGTACAGCAGTTAAAATAATATTTGGGAATTATTTTAAACGAAATAGCAAGTCTAATAAGACTAATAAGATAATAATCTTACAACGTAGATATATATATTTGGTAACATTTCAAAGATATTGAGGCTTTTTTGAACTTAAAATATTAAATTATTTAATAGTTAAAAATTAGTTTTCCCAAGTGCTTCTAAAAAAATGTTACTGCATGGTAGCCATGATATCAGCCCTTGTGTAAGTCAGAAACAAAAAAACCCCGGACAGATTCTTAATTTACATGAATACAGCTATCGTTGGAACTAGAATTATTCAAAAATATTGAAAAATAACAAAATGGAAACTTCTTTAAAAAAAATGGTTTAAATTTTCGCAAATAGAATGGTTCAATTTTGCGTCACGAATATCAAATGTTCCATTAATTAAAAAGATTTAGTTCCAGCATCGAGGAGAGATTGTCAAAGAGGGTCAGCGCTTATGCGTCTAAGGGGGCCAAAAATTTGGATTGCGTTGAGCGCCACTTTGACGTAACTACATAGCAAAGCAACATAGCTTACATTACAACTCTATAAGTACGGTTGATCGAATAGAGCAATGATCTCCGGGACCCGCCGGGACCCGGCAAAACGGCCCCTCCAAATACACGGGCGCTGACCCTCTTTAACAATCTCTTCTCGGTGGTCCCAGCAAGAAGCAAACACCTTGTATATAAGCCTGCAAAATTTCAAGACGATGGGATCATTCGTTCCTGAAATATTACGGCTACCAGTGTATAGAAAATGCCATTTTGAGAAAATCGCGTTTGAAATTTTTTCTATACTTTTTATCTATGCAAACAATACCTATGATAGAATACCTTAGCTATTCCAGGGATTATAAACTTAATATGTTAAACTTCAAAAATATGCAATAAAACAAAATTGATTCTTTGACCCGCAAAAGTAGGGAGCCCCCTTAAGGGATATGATTAGTATTCTTTGAGCGTGCAATAAAGAAGCTACAGTCGTGCTATTTGGAATTTTGTTTTTGAATGTCATGGGGATTTGAAGAATGCCTAAAGGGAACAGATAATAATGACAGGATTATTTATTAAACACATGGAAACATAGTGTTTCGTATTGCACAGTCTACTCGTGTCAACGATTCTGCCATATTGGATGATGCGAAATAAGATAAAAAATATACTTCTAAAGTAGATCGAGCTGTTTTTAAAATCGTTGAGATTTGCCAGAAGAAAAAATGTTTGAATGTCTATTATGAGTTGTCGCAAAAATGTTGCCAATAAAGTTGTTAATATCTTATAAACTAACAATAATATCGCAAAAATTGTCGGTCAATGCTTTGGAAATACAAAATACTTTACTAATATACATATATTTTCTTTTTATTTCGGATGATCTAAGAAACACTGCTTTTAAGGGGATCCAATGCCACTAGGCTTTCTTCTCGGGACCACCCCAAGAGCCAATAGAAATCACGGAAATGACCGAAGATTTGGAACAAACTTCACGTCTCCATTTTATATTATTTCCTAACGACAAGGGTATATACTGAATGCTGGAAGTTTATTCTATTGCACATGACAGCGATATGTGTGCGTAATGCGCGTAGATCGGAGAAATTTCAGAAAATACAGCCGCGAGAGCAGCCATATTGGAATGTTCTTGACAGCTGCAGAGACCGATGGTACTTGTGAGTGCAATTACTCATTTAACATTCTTCCATCCCTCGATGTAAGAGTCACATGCAACAGAATAAACTTTAAGCTTTCGATATATACCGTTGTCGTTAGGAAATAATGTAAAATGGAGGCGTGAAGTTTGGTTAAAATCTTCGGTCATTGCCGCGATTTCTATTGGCTCTCGGGGTAGTCTCGAGGAGAAAGCCTGGTGGCATTGGATCCCCTTAACCTTTAGAGGGCCGGCATTTGATAAGCTTTAATCCCTGTAGAAAATTCAAAAATATTGTGTCTATATCTTGTATGTAACCTATACAAAGTACCGATCACCCATAGCGTCTATATATAGATTTTCCGGCCCCCTAAAGGTTAATAAATAATAATTTCATTATTATCTGTTCTCTTCTTATGCATGTTTTCAGTCTTCATGACATACTAAAGTAAAATTCCTTAGTTCTTTGCGCTCAGAAATCGCCTGTTTTTACGACTGGTTACATTGGTCATACTCCTTAGGAGCTGCTTTCCTTTTACAGTTGAAATGGAATATTCAGATCAGTTCAGCTTCATCCGTCTAATCATATTCACGCCTACTTTAGATAATCCAATCAGAGTCGTGTTTACATCTGAAGTGATGTGATATGATTGGACATGATCTGATCACAGTGATAAAAGGAAAGCACCCCATAATCGAAAAAGGCTACAAGCATGGATTACATAACACAAAGAGACGGTCAACATCGAAGGGCGCCAAATTCAAAATCAATTTCGTCCATATTTCCACATTTTCATTATTATTCACCACGAGTTTGTTTTCAAGGAATACATTTCTCTGTTATTATCATGTTTTGTTGAAAAAAACAATCGTTTACGATGATACGCTTTTAGATTTTAATACGCTTTTGAATGGGTGGTGCCATCGATGACGTTGCGATAAAAACCGAGTGTAATCAATACGCAGGATGTGCTTAATGTAAATAATAACATTTAATGTTTATTTCATCCATCGTACGAGTAAAACTGTATACCCGGTAACGTGCTCGAGAAATGTATCTGAAATGGAGTGTAAAACAGATTGCTAACAAAGCAGCGACGATCCGTTAAAAAAATTTACAGAATCCACAAATAAAAAATATTGTTGGCCTGCTCCTCATGAACGTATAACACAAAGATGAATTGATTTTTCGAATGAGAATAATTTTCACTCATTGTTAAATCAATTTCCCATCGCTAGGGCATCAATATTCGATGCATTATCACACGAAAAAAATAAAAATATTTATTGTTTCGTGCGCCGCAATTACAATAGTTTTACGCAAAGAGATCAGAATCGTTCATTTTATATCATTACACGTACGTATAATATTATGTAGAGCTATATGTATACCCATATGTTGTGAAAGCATTCCAAACAACACTTGGGGTCTTCCAACGTGCGCCGTATACAATCTCAGTGGACCTTTTTTTTAATATTTCGGGGCATTTAAAAAACTATATTGAACTTTTTTATTTATTCCAAGCTCTTCTAGAAATTGGTCGTGGCATCTGTGAGGCAGCGTGGTGAGCCAAAAATGGTGGGAAACTGGTAAAACTGACAAATTCAAAAATAAATAAAAGCCCCCTAACAGCTGTCTTTAGATTAATTTTTTAGTTACTTATTGAAATAATCAGGCATAGTAACGTTGTTATAACACAGATCAGCTCTCTTAGAGTCTTTACTACAAGCGCAACACAATTAATTAATGATTTTGAATGACGAGTTTTAAGAATCAGAATCTATCAGAGAAAAAAGTGTACTGTATTCTCCAATTTTAAATATTCGCGGCAGGTTTAAAAAACTACATTGGACTGTTTTATTTATTCCAAGTGCTTACCTGTATTATATTATAATTTTCTAGAAATTCGGTGTGGCATCTGTGAGGCATCGTGTTGGACCAGAGATGATAGAAAACTGTTGGGAAACACTAGAATAGACGCGCGTCGAAACGTAGGCAACCTAGGTGGCGTGAAACAGTGGAGTAAAAAAAGAAACAGTATGCCAGGGGCACGTTGACACGCAGTGATGCGAGAGTTTTTAACAAGAAAAAAATGTTTTAATTCGATGAATTTTAATACACGTGCACAAAACGAGAGGCAAATGTCAATCGTGCGCTGATACAATTAACATGTTGTGCATTTGTATATTTTCAAATCTCTTAAATACCAAAATTTTGTAGTCAGAACGAGCGCCTAGTTTTATGCAAGTTTCGCTACAGGTAATAAGCACACAATTCTGCCCTGCCTGTAATAATTCTTATCAGGAATGAAAATGCACCATTGTAACATGATACGTCAGAAGCTTTAAGCAAACAAGAATTTGTTTCTGCAAAGAAAAACTTTAGAAATAAATAAAAGCCACCTAAAAATTGTTAAATTAATTTTCTAGTTACTTATCCAAATTGTCAGTTGTACTAATGTTGCCATAACACAGTTCTCTCGGAGTCTTTAAATGCAACATATTTAATTTAGTGCTATTTTGAATGGTGAGTCTTAAGAATCAAATCTATCGGAGAAAAAACTGCACTGTACTCTTTTCTACGTTGCCCGCGGCTCCATATGCATACAGTTCTATATTTCTGCGAGGAAAATACGAGCGCAAAGAAACCTTCCTCTCGTAATAATTTGTACTCGAGTAGAGCCAAGGTCCAACCCCAATTATCCAAATCCATTTAATTTCATAATTCTGCCAGTGTGTAAATTTAGCTATCACCCTATAATATTGTACGTATTGAATGTTACGGATTTTTCTACAATTAGGTATAAACTGTACCCTTATTCCTTCCTGGCAATAATGCGTGCGTGTAGTTCATATAAAATTAATGCTTCCACCACGGACCACCCCGATTATAATAGTTTACGATTTTATGTAACGAAATCCTTTCTTATATACAAATATATACCCTGTGTAGGAATCGAGAGCATAAAAAAAGACGAAGGAGAATAATACAACATATAAGTATTACACATTTATATTAATGTCTTCTAAAACTAATGATAAATTGTCAAAGATTTATTCTGCTGTTAGTTTGCTTTGAGATTTAATACTGTAAGTGTTTTATAGAGTATCTTTAATTCGGATAATTGGGGTTCGAACAATTTAACAAATGGATTGAACAATTTTAGAAACTTCAATTTTAGAAGTTTCATTAAGGCGAAGCTAAACAGGAGACGCAGAGCGAAATATCTTACCATTCCTGTACAGAGCCACAAAATGACAACGAAAACAATCCTGGAAAGTCCGAAAGAAAAAGGAAAAGTTTAATGCGTTCCAAATGGTCAAGCAGAGTTGGGAAATGTTTAATAACCCTTGGTCTTTTCCCAAATCAATTTACTTTTCTCATGAGCGTACTCTCATATAGACACGATGGAATGATATTTTCATATGTTGATATTTGGGTTGTCAAAACGTTATCGAGAATCTTGAACTGGTTCCTCCTTAGTTTTAATTTACAAGACTTGTGTTAAAGAAAGTGTTGATATTAAATAAAACCTTGATCGATATTGACGATATATGCAATTGTGCATAAAATTATTTATCGTACCTCTCGCCATGCCGATTTAATAATAAATCAAATAAAAGTACATCCAGGTATATACATTTGTGGAAAATAAACAAAAGACACTGCAATAAGCATCGCTTTGGTTTAAATCAGTGTGTTTTTATTTTCTCAACCACACCTAATAATCTTAAATAATCCACAATGGACATACGCACTTGGATGGAAAAACTCGTACGAATAACAATTTGTGAATAAACGGATAATGATTAAGTATATTTATATCAAATGTATTCATATTATAAGCTTACCACGGATATTAAACGCCTCATAGAGGCTCTAGCAATAAACTCTAGCAAATACTTTTGAAGGTCAGATATCCTTCAAATTTCCTTTCATTTTTATTGGTACAGTATATATTTAAATTATTTCCTATATTGCGCTATATATAATTCGTGAATAGTATTTCTACAAATTCACGGGTATTATGGGGATATTGCTATTTGCGAGAAACTCTATAAAAATGGTATCTTTCTTGAAAATTTAGCAGATACAAAGATTTTTCAAGAAACTCGTGTAATTAATTAACAATGATACGATTGCTAAAAGCATTAAAATTGATATTTGTCATAAGAATTTATTAAAAACTGTAGCATGTTAGAGAACTTTTAAGTGAATTAAAGCAATAACATTATCACAGGGAGATTTTACATTTATAATGTATTATCTAACATCACATAAATGCAAAGATAAATGCAAATCTGTTGTTCAAGACAAATCATCGTTGATGTAAAGCTTGATATTTGACTTATTATGTAATGTGGCCTTTAATATACAATAATATCCTTGAAGTTAAAACAATAAAATCAGAGACGAGACTGTGGTTAAACAAACATGGATTACGTTTTTGAAATACGAAGATCGATGCAAGCTTCTTGTTCAAGATCCAAAGATTCTGGTGTGTCATCAGAGTTAATCAGATCTCCATCGAAATAAAGTTTTATATTTGCCTTGTCCACTTCCAATTCCTCGGCACACTTAATCCGCAGAACTTCGAATCGTTCATCCATCTTAAGTAAAATATTCAGCGTTTGTTTGTTCGCCGTTTGAACTTTGATCTTGCATCCATTCTCATCCTCTTCGCGATCCACAGGTTGAGAAATTTGTGACTTCACTACTCCTCCTTCTGTAAGTATAATACACGAATAATGTGTTTGTGTAATTAAATGGATATTGCATAGGCTTACAAAATATAATACGAGTATAATCTACTGTATAATACACTGTACCAAGGATATCTATAACGGAGATGTCTCTGGAAGCAGGTGTATCCGTGATCTTTAGGGGCTTATCTTGTTTAGTAATCCAAATTTGTTCTAAAGAAATCCCCTCTAAATCGGCGAAGTATTGGAAAATTTTCTTGAAGCTTTCATGCTGCAGGAGTATAAATAGATTAATTGTTTAATATAATAATAAGTATGCAACGGTGTAAGTATAAATTTACATATGCATACCCTAGGACGATTAAATCGGTGAATTGCAGTTGATCGCCAAAACACTTTAATATCCACTTCATAATTGTCATCCTCCTTCACAGATGTCACAGGTGAAATAACAATGGACATCTCATCGTCTTTGCTCTCTTCCTCTTCGTCTGAACCGATTACAATAGGGCGTTCTTGTTGAACGGATGTAATTACTAATTCTAGGTCTTGATCAACCATGGCATCACGCTATAAAAGAATACTTTTTTAGAAATACTAAAGACTGTTTTTATACGCATGCACAGACAAAGCTTACTAATAGATGTACCGATTGCTTCTGTAAGCAGAGCTGTCTTATTCAATAGACACAGTAGGCACTGTGCCTATGGCCTACAAATTTACAGGGGCCTACGAAAGTCTAAAAATGAAATTTTAAATAGGAATGTACTCCAATATAACAAAAAGAAATTTGAAAATATAATGTTCCTTCCATTCCATTTCAATTTTTGAATGTTTGTTTGTGTTTCTACTTTTCAGCAATCAATCCAAGTCGTTATACCTACTTGTGCGCCATTGATCATAAAACTATTGTATTTATTAGACATTTGAGGACCATCCTTAAGGAAATCATGCAAAATGGCCTTCAGTTGTTCAGCCATTGGGATGTAGATGCTACGTATTATATAGGCACAGATGTATTTTAAAAATCCTAATTGTTCATGCAAATTAATGGATATTAACATACAAAAATTCAAAAGAAATGTAAATACATTAAAAATTGAATAATGCGGACTTTAAATTGAAAGGGCTTACAAATACAGTTTTTTATGCAAAAGGGCCTAGAGCTTACGACAATCCTAAAACGGTCCTGCGCAGTAGGATTTTCGTAGCAGATGTGGCGGTGAATGACAAACTGATTTATTGCAAATTTTATGTCATCTCTCCGAAATATTGTAATATATTCATTTCCTCCAATTTATGAACGCGAAACACAACTTACATCTTGAGCTCTTCTTCTTCTTCCTCCATTCGATCTTCCAATGTTAGTGTTCTCGATTATACGTCTTCGGGTCCTGCTTCTTGTGCACGGGCCGTCTACCGTTATTTCGCTAAAACAAGTAGTAATTGTAAGCAGGACTCAAATAAATAAGCAATAATGATTCTTGAGCAAGATGCCTAACAGGCTGGATGATTTTAAATTAAGTGATTCTAAATACTACATATATATTTCGTATACTTTGTGGGTAACACTGGTGGTAACACTATCGGAGTAGCAACAGAAATTATTTCTTCCTCTTTGTCGTATTTCTTCTCTTCGATTTGCGTTTCCTCGTTTTCCTTTTCATCATCTTTGAGATTCGTGAATGCTTGTGCTCTTAATGCTAAAAATGCAAAATAAGTACGGAAGTTACTACAGGTAAAATACAAATGAAAAATGTGTAAAAATATTTAATTTTCGTTTCTTCAAAAACGAATTTTTGCCAAAACTACAAGCTAGCATAAAAATTTTGAAAATTTTAGTATCGACGTAGAAACTATATTTATTACAGCGATGGATGTAACAATCAATGAAGCCACAAATCCAATGTGTCGCATGTGCTTAAGTAAATTACTAAATGGACAATATTTTAACTTGTCTGCTAATTACGTATAATTTGCACACTTTTATTCTATCCTTTATTTATGTTAAGAAATATGCCGTTTGCTAATAAAGTCTCTAAACAGTGAAACCTAATATTTTTTATATAGTAAAATAAGAGATCTTACGCAAAATATGTAAAACATTTTAGTAATTAAGAATACACTTGTTCACAATGCTTGTAAAGCTACTTACACAATCTTCGCAATAAGTGTATCGTAATATAATGCAGGTAAAAATACCTTTTAAGCGGGCCGTCGAATTACTATAAATATCCTCATCGTCCGAAGAACTTTCTATCTCAAGTGTCTCCATTATTCAAATTCCGCTCGTTGTAGCATAAATGCAAGAGGAATTACGCAATAATTGACAAATACTTTAGCCTTGCAATCGTCACCTGCCATATTTAAAGTCCCATGTGAATTTACTTTTCAGAATCGTCCCTTTAATGTTACACTCCTGGGTTTGTGGCGGTTGTGCCAACCGCACATTACTAAACTCCCTAGCGGCCTGCGTTGCCCTAGGTCGAGTGCACTCTCTTGATAAGAACGCTCACCGTTCTTTACGCGCCTCCGCGCGTTTTTTGTTATCCGTACCGCGACCAGGGAGTGCAAACTCCCATATATAACTTGCGGTCCTAATTTTAGTTCGTACAAATCTCGGAACTGTTGTAGATGGCAGCACAAAAAGAAAATTTGTAGGGAAGGGGGGTTACAGCAGAGGGCAGGGGGGAAGAACCACAGGGGCTTTCCTAACCTGTCCAAACTTTAATATTAATATCATTTAATATGGATGTTTAAGAGATAAGACATTATAAAGTGTTAATATGCTTTATTATAAATTGTGCGAATAATGGCTGCAGAATTTTATACATCGCATTCGCACAAGGCGTAGGAAAAGTGCAGGAAACCGACGCCCGTGTATCGTGTAAATATAAATATAAAATATAAAATATAAATAGAAATATAAATATAAAATATAAATAAAAATAGAAATATATATAAAAATATATATAGAAATGCACTATATCACTATGTTTATGCGAACTTAATGTCTAGCACCTTGCACTGTCTATTTATTTAATTACTTATAATGTCCATTTATGCTATGCGCTATGCCAGCCTATGTAACACAGCACTTTTGTGTTTGTGCCACACTTATGGAAATCGCTATATCCGTGAGCTCAGATACGTGCTGCCATCTATAACAGTTCCGACTAAATAGAGTACTATTCCGAGTCCAAATTCCTATATAAGAGTTGTCTCCCCCTGACCGCGACTACCCGCGACTCAACACGTTTCACCTTTACGCTCTTCCAAGAGCATCAGAACAAAGGACCACGTTCCTTTCATCGCGTAATCGCTTCCCGCGTACCGCTACCGTTACCGCGACGTTTCTTCCGCGTAACGACCAGTACGCGACGTGCACACGCGTAATCTAATTACCGCGACGCCTTTCCGCGTGAAAATCTTCGCACCGTGCGGTGGCACGTGCGACCGCGATCTTCTTCGCTAGTTTAAACTGTGTGCTGCCTACGCACCTCGCTTCGCGAGTGAAACAGTGCGCGTACCTAATCCTTTCGCGTACATTATCTGTGTTCACTCTGGCGCTAAGCGTTTGATTATCCATATCGCTTCGACGCGATCTCTTATACCTGTTGCGACCCTATCGCTCGTCGTCGTAGACCGTTGTCCGATGCTTATTATACCGCGCGTGTTGTGCGTGACCTAATCGCCTACGCGCGATTACATTTCTCGATAGCCGTTGCTATTCGCCTAATCGGTTTAGACGTCGATCCTTGTAAATATCATAAATATAGATTTAGTTTGCGCGCGCATCGCGCAAATCCTTTGTTCGCCATTTCCCTTATCTCGATCCTGTTCGATCCTGTCCTCGTGACGTCATCGCGAGCGGCGTACGAGCGAACTGTTTTACCGATCAACCTAGGGACCTTCGCGTATCTTCTATGTTCACGCTACGGTAAGATCGAACGTAGAGGTGATCTTACTGACCTACATAACCTTCCGCGCTTATTCTTGCCGCGATGTAATACATCGAGACATAACCTCTTGCGACTTAACCTCTCGCGATAGAGTTTACGCGCGACATAACCTCCCCTTTGGGGATCGTTGATGCTTTCTTGAATTGTCGCGCCTTCGCGTTTGTTTATACAACGCCGGTTTTGTCCACCTTGTCTCATGTGGATCAGTCGTGTTTCCGTGTATGTAAACACTCCCTAAACCCTCTACAGGTTCCGACACTGTAAGGCCATCTAGAATAGAAGTCGAGAACTAATTGAAAGTTTATTTTGAGGGACATAAGTTTCTGTACACATTCTTCTAAGCGTGTATTATTTTGATATTAGTGTGCGAATTTTGTAAATATCACAACCTAGGATTCTATACGAATTATGAGCATTTGTCGAAGATCTATTGAAAGATGGAAGCTTATTGTGAGAAAAGGGCAAACACTTAGGGAGGATTCACATCTTGGCAGAAAAGAAAGCAGAAAAGCAGCAACCAATCAAAACTGGTAATCGACAGTTTCTGCTTTTCACAGAAACAGAAGAGCAAAATGACTGCTCAGTACCAGCGCGACTTTTGATTGGTTTCTGCTTTTCTGCTTTCTGTTTTTCTGCCAAGGTGTGAATCCTCCCTTATGGGGCAGCAGGACCCGCCAGTAACTTGTCCAAAAAATATTTTTTTCTAGGGAAATGCAGAAGTTTGCGCGCCTACTAAATTCGTCGCCGTCGTTGATTATTTCTCGCTGCGATACGAAGGGAATGATAGCTTAAACATTTTTACAGGATCTGAAATCTTTATTGACGATCGTACTGACAGGATGCTATTTATAAATCGAGGTTGAAATTGCATGTGTTAAATACGGCGATTTGGACGAACAAACATGGCTGCCGTCCAGCATCAGTTTTTCACAATTTTCGCACATATCGCACTCGAACGATCACATATATGTAATACTACTATATTGCTAGCGACGTATCTTTCCCATAAGCGGGAGCCGCGCTGAGAAAGTGAGACAGAACCATGTACCTGGTACATAATGCGCATGCGTCAGCCACGTAGCGAGGCTAATTTAAACATGCAGCGTTTAATACGATAAATGGAATTAGTTATATAGAATCGAAAAAAGTATATAAAAATAACAAAAATAGTATTCGGAATATTATACCGACGATTATTGGAAATCATAGGATGCCCATTGCAGGTTATTATCTGTGTAGGCATAAAATAACAGAGAAATCTATTATAATATTACATATATGTAATATTATAATATTTTCAGATATATTGTGACCTTACATGTAACTATATAAAAAACAAATGTTAAGTATAAATTTTCCAATTATTAGACTAAAACCACTTTTATGACTAACTAGTATAAATTAATGTATTTATCAGGAATGGAAAAAAATATGATTGAAGAAATAATATAAAATATGAATATAGAAATATGTTATGTAATGCAAATAAAACACATTTTTATTACTGTAATGTTGTAACATGTATTAAGGGGATCCAACCTTCCTAGGCTTTCTTCTCGGGAATACCCCGAGAGCCAATAGAATCCGCGGAAATGACCGACTTCTGCGCGCGATGCATTTGTCTCCGTTTTACATTATTTTCTAACCGCAAGGGTATGTATCGAAAGCTTGAAGTTTATTGTAGGGCGTGAAATAGCGATGTGAAGGGATAAGATAACGTTAAAGGAGTAATTCCGGTCATAAGCACCATCGGTCTCTGTAGCTGTCAAGGACATTCCAATATGGCTGCTCTCGCGGCTGTATTTCCTCGAATTTCGCCGATCTGCGCGCACAACGCACATATCTCGCTATTTCACGCCCTACAATAAACTTCAAGCTTTCGATACATACCCTTGTGGTTAGAAAATAATGTAAAACGGAGACGAATGCATCGCGCGCAGAAGTCGGTCATTTCCGCGGTTTCTATTGGCTCTCGGGGATACCTCGAGAGCCAATAGAAATCGCGGAAATGAGAGGAGATTTGGACCAAATCGTTCGGCTCCATTTTACAGTATTTTCTAACGACAAGGTTATATATGGAAAGCTTGAAGTTTATTCTATTGACGATGACAGCGATATGTGTGCGTAGTGCGCGCAGATTGCAGAAATTCATGAAAATACAGCCGCGAGAGCGGCCATATTGGGATGTCCTTGACAGCTAGAGGGACCGATGGGGCTTGTGAGTGTAATTACTCATTTAACATTCTTCAATGCACATATATCGCTGTCATCGTCAATAGAATAAACTTCAAGCTTTCGATACATACCCTTGCGGTTAGGAAATAATGTAAAATGGAGCCGAACAATTTGGTCCAAATCTCCTCTCATTTCCGCGATTTCTATTGGCTCTCGGTGTAATCCCGAGAAGAAAGCCTAGGAAGGTTGGATCCCCTTGAGCATACAGTTTCATGTACACGGAGGATATTATTTTAGATTGGCAACTATTTTCCCGTATACCCCTTCGCGCGAGAGCGAGAGAGAACGCACAGACATCAAAACAGAGTGCATCCTTTTCTACGTGAGCTCTACCCCCACTCCGTCAACGCGCAGTCTAGGTATATTATGTCTATGGTGACGTCGAAGGCAGTGACCGGTTGTGACAGCCAGTAATAGCTGTAGCACAGTACCGCGCGCCTTGGAATGTTTTTCGTTATTCCTTGTCACAATATTCACATGTATCGCGAATTTTTGGTGCCCCACACTGCACCCTATTTTCGGCACGGCACAATTCTAGAGAACTTTCAGTCAATTTCGCTTCTTCAACTCGCCACCGCTGGCTGAGTGCCTCGATCGTTTTGAACATTACTAGCCGGTCCTGCTGCCCCTTATGGGGTGCGTTCGAAAACTACCTCGGGTGAATCTAGTTGGGTGATAAGGAAAACACTTCGGGGGAGCACTCGGGTGACGACGTTTTTCAACGACTTTGGAAAAGAGTGCCGTGCAACATATCATAGTACAATCACAATATATGCAAAAAATGGCGGGTCATGCTCGAATTGTTAGATAGAATGTTATTCGATGTTTTTGAACTCGCTGTAGATTAATACTATTATCTATTTTTTCACAGTCTTTTTGGTGTTCCACACTGCCAATTCTTCATCCTGGGGTGCGTTCGAAAACTACCTCGGGTGAATCTAGTTGGGTGATAGGGAAAATTCTTCGGGGGAGCACTCGGGTGACGACGTTTTCGAACGACTTTGGAAAAGAGTGCCATGCTACATATCATAGTACAATCACAATATATGCAAAAAATGGCGGGTCATGCTCGAATTGTTAGATAAAATGTTATTCGTTGTTTTTGAACTCGCTGTAGATTAATACTATTATCTATTTTTTCACAGTCTTTTTGGTGTTCCACACTGCCAATTTTTTATCCTGTATTATTAAAGAACCATTTGAATCTGTACACAGCATATACCCTAACCCTAATGCTACCCTAGCCCTTTATTACATTACTCATTTTACTTAATTTGCTTTATTACATTACTCTCTTGTTCTTGATGTGACTGATGTGTGAGCAATATCGCCTATACATACTTCTTGTAGCTAAGCAATTGAATTCGCGCGGGAAATGGGTGGGTGCACCCGACCACCCTGCCAAAAACATGGGTGGAAAAGTCTCTCCACCGGGTGTACCCAAAGGTGTTTCCGAACGATACACCCAGGTGGCCTTTGGACATTTTCGAACGGCAACTGGGTGATCGAGTGCACCCGGGTGGGGTTTTCGAACGCACCCATAAAAGGATGCACTCTATTTTCGTGTCTCTGCGGTCTCTCTCGCTCTCGCGCGAAGGGGGATACGGGAAAACAGTTGCCAATCTAAACGTTTCGCATTTCCCCATGTAAAAAAAAAAAGGGTTAGGGTCATGGTCATGGTTTTTTTTTTTTTTTCCTGGGGAAATGCATTACGCATCCCCTCGCCTCCTGGGGTTCGCCATCTGAAGTTATTCTGGAATTTTAATTTGTTATTCGACATAATTTCTGTCCAACGCTTCGTGCCGTACCATCGCGATGCGCCCGTCCACAACCGCCGTGAGTGGCGAGCATCACGGCCCTGTAGAGCCCGCGCTCATTTGCCTATGTTTTTCCTTAAGGGGATCCAACCTTCCTAGGCTTTCTTCTCGGGAATACCTCGAGAGCCAATAGAAACCGCGGAAATGACCGACTTCTGCGCCGGGTGCATTCGTCTCCGTTTTACATTATTTTCTAACCGCAAGGGTATGTATCGAAAGCTTGAAGTTTATTCTAGTGCGTGAAATAGCGATGTATGTGCGTTGTGCGCGCAGATCGGCGAAATTCGAGGAAATACAGTCGCGAGAGCAGCCATATTGGAATGTCCTTGACAGCTACAGAGACCGATGGTGCTTATGACCGGAATTACTCCTTTAACGTTATCTTATCCCTTCACATCGCTATTTCACGCCCTACAATAAACTTCAAGCTTTCGATACATACCCTTGCGGTTAGAAAATAATGTAAAACGGAGACGAATGCACCCGGCGCAGAAGTCGGTCATTTCCGCGGTTTCTATTGGCTCTTGGGGTATTCCCGAGAAGAAAGCCTAGGAAGGTTGGATCCCCTTAATAATTCAAAAATCCAACTTTGTCACAAAGGAAAATCTTGTTTAGAATCATTTCAGCTATGCCCCCTTCGTGGGGATTACACCTGTAGCGGGACACCCTGTATATATCGAAAGCTGGAAGTTTATTCTACCAAGGATGACAGCAATATCTGTGCATCGAAAAGCGCTAAATGAGTATAATTGCACTCACAAGCACCATCGGTCTCTCTAGCTGTCAGGGACATTCCAATATGGCCGCTCTCGCGGCTGTATTTCCTCAGATTTGGCCGATCTGCGCGTACAAAGCGCACATATCGCTGTCATCCTCGGTAGAATAAACTTCAAGTTTTCGATGTATACCCTTGCGGTTAGGAAATAATGTAAAACGGAGACGAATAATCGGGGCGCAGAAGTCGGTCATTTCCGCGGTTTCTATTGGCTCTCGGGGTAGTGCCGAGCAGTGCCGAGAAGAAAAAAAAATGCAATTCCAAAAAAGTTCCACACGGTAGGAACTCTTACAGGATCTGTAGTTACTGCTCTGCTAATGCTCTAATAGCCCTTTCACATCACTTTCATACTCGTATACAGTTTATGACTAATTTCATACATCCGCGCACATCCGTGTATGCTTATTGCATGCTGCTACATGGTCACAAGTTTCCGATCGAGGCGTTGAAATATTTTCATTGTAAATAAGATCGTAAAGTTACTGGACGTTCGCAAAGTTGTAAAAATCGCGGGATTCGCAACAAAAATGCGTAACTTTAATTGGTGGTAGCGGAGTACCTCCTCATTCTTTTCCTTCTTTTTTTAAAACTCTTTTTTGCAGAATAACGAAACCACCGTAGCAATAACTACTTCGCATACCCAGTGAGATTCTAATCGAAAAGCGATTATGGCTTGGTGAGCGAAACCCTCCAATTGACAAAAGTAGATGCACCGTAAGAAACTGAGAAAGCATTTGCAAAGATCCAGTAAGAGAAGAATGTGAGAGAAGCTCTCACGGAGAATTTTCAGTGTTAAAAGAATAACGTGGTAAACGTTTCGCGAAATAATGAAAAAGGGCTTGAAAAGGAAAAAAATCTACTCGAGGTTTCAGTGCTACCCGAAGAGAAGTTCGTGCGTAGGATTTCAATGACTGTTCGTTAATGTGCATACCATGAGAATATTTTTGTGTGTAAGACATACAATAACTTTGTAGAGATTGCATTAGAAGAACTGCACGTACCATGTATGTGAGTATAAGTTTTATTAATTGGCGTAACATATTTTTCAGTAAGTGACATTAGCGATTTGTAAATACACGCTTCCAACCTGCATTCGCCAAATTAATCTCATCATTGTGAATAAAAAGCATCGAAGTGTTGATTTATGTTAATTTTACAACTTAACCATACGACAGAAAATAGTTTTGCCATTTGTCAGAATCCGACGGCACACTGAAGTTTACACTTATGGTATTTGCTTTTTTATGTAAACTATTTTCAGAATGCCCCGTTCTACATTATTCTGGCACCTATCACGCATCATCTTGCTTATGTAACAGCCCTTTTGAATTCAGGCACTAACTAAAATCTGCCAAGAATTTCACATCGATGACATCGGTAGAATGTAATTACAGTTGTAATAATGTTTTGCGTATTGATGTTCGCTGTTGAAATTCCAATACTTACTCTTGTAATATCACGTTAGCTTTACCAATGCGTCACCTAACCTTAAGACCACATAGCCTTTCAACGATTTATGACAAACGTTGGATTAACATTATCAAATGTACAAAATAAAATGAGCGTGTGCATAGGCATTGCCTTTTTTAGATCTCAATTCGTGCTATAATTTATATTTGAATGCTATAATGTGCGTAGTCGCACTATTGTTGTACCGCATTATCAAATATTATTCATTTCTTAATGTGGTTTATGTAAGCTATGGCTTGAAACTCAACCTGCGATAGTATTAGGTAATGTTTATGCATATCCTGTGCTTTTTACGTTGTTTTTCGAGTATTGCAAACGTGTAATAGACGTCATTGGAAAGAATCATGAAAGACCGAGCATGGTCGTTCTAATACTTTCTCTGCACTTTGTTATTTGCTTTAAGATAATTCGAGGTGACAATTTCTTTGTGGTAAACTCTTCGATATGGAAAAAATGTATCTATGTGATATTGATTTTAGGTGGCCCGTTTATCAGAGACGTGGTGCAAGGAAGGTGGTTAACGTGCCTTCATATTTTTGAAATGATTGAAAGTGTATCACGTCGAGCGTTGAGTGGCTCCAGTGGGAGCTACCACGTTCGTGGTGCCGAGTTAGCACGTAATCGTAGATTGAAATCTTTATCTGCAACAGTTATTTTTCTAGACGATACACAACATACATTTCAATTAGATGTAAGTTTGTATTTAATATATTGGTTAACTAATAGTATCTCGTATCGCATCAGTTTACATATCTCCATTATTTAAAATATCCAAAGCATTCAGATGTTATTGAAGATTCGCGCTTTTATTTCCTGCATATTTCATAAGGCAGAATTAATGTGTTTCTCTCGATTGCTATCTTACGTTATATAAAAAAGATGCGTAAGGACGATATTCATTATTTGAAGTGTTTTGATAAAGAATAACTATTAGTTATGATTGAATTACTTTAATTCACATTTTAGAAAAGAGCAAAAGGTCAAACATTGTTGGACTTAGTCTTTCAACATTTAGAGCTTGTGGAAAAAGATTACTTTGGTTTGCAATATGCAGAAAATGGCACACCGGCATCGTCTACCCCTGACACAATGGTATATTACTGTAATTATACTGTTAGTTTAAAATATACTTAAAATTACGTTACGAAGTGTTAAAAGTTACATTTACTATAATAAAACCACCATAAAATTATTGAGCATTTACACAAAACAAATTACATATGGTGCACTTAATCTTTTTCAGAGATGGCTAGATCCTACTAAACCAGTGAAGAAGCAGATAAGAAGTAAGGGTAAAGATCTATTTTCTCTATAAAATATAAGAAACAATTTTTACATATGTCGAGGATGTCTATAAGCTTATTCCATGCTAAATTTACCAAGGAAATCAATTTCTGTTAAATAGTTTTTGAAAGTATTGTAAATTATTGAAATTACAACATTTTCAAGTTTAACATTTACCATTAGGAAGCATAAAATGTTCTTTCTAAAATCAACTGTTTTAAGAGTGGCACAAATTCATAAAAACTTCTTTTATATTACAAACTAATATGGGATAATATAAGCGAAATGACTCTTATGCATATTATGTCTTTCCTTTCTATGAACAAAAAAATGCCATTTTTTAGCATACTATAATTTTGAGCTTGAATATTTTTAAGAGCTATTTAACATGAGTATTTATATCCCACATTACTACAGATTGCCCTAAGAGCTTGTTAAATTTAATGACTCATTCTGCCTTGAATGACCTCATATTCATTTAGTAATGAGTTTATTTCCTGTGCATAATTTAATATCAATTCCATAGGCTATTGCAAGGCTCGATGCTTGTGTCAGAAAATTATGAATTGATAATACCAAACTAGTCATTAGGAAATTTGTTAGTATAGTTGTACCTTTAACAATACAATAATTCTTTTATCGTTGAAATTTTATGTTTTTTAGGTGGTCAATTTTATTTTAAAGTGAAATTTTATGTGTCTGACCCCAGTAAATTACAAGAAGAATATACACGATATCAATTCTATCTGCAAATACGCAGAGATATTCTTCAGGGAAAACTCCAATTACCTCCAAGTACAGCTTGCCTTATTGCAAGCTATACTGTACAATGTAAGACAAAAATATTTTATCATACAAAATACTATTACTTTTGAAATAGCAGAATATTTTAAAGTAACATCTATGTCTTTTTCTTCTAGCGGAATTAGGCGATTATCATCCCGAAGAGCATAGTTCAGGTTATCTTTCACGTATGCAGTTAATACCTGGACAAACTGAAGAGATGGAAAAAAAAATATCAGAGCTACATAAACTTCATAAGTATGCTATTAACTATTTTCTTCAATAGAAATATTTTTCCATTAAATGTATTATGTAAATGCTTTAACTTGAACCGACAAATGTTTATAATACATTCGTAATTCAGAGGACAGCTACCTGCGGACGCAGAATTCAATTTCCTGGATCATGCAAAGCGACTCGACATGTATGGAGTGGAATTACATAAAGCAAGAGTACGTACATGTCCTAGTAACGTAAATCTAATAGATAAACATAAAATAAACATTACAAGCACAATTAAAAAATCACTTTACCAGATGTTTATATATGTGTTCTGTAAATAAAATATGTATTTCTCGTAGTGACTTTGATTTAAAAAAGACTGTCTGTACTTTTGTTACAGGATTCAACGAACAAGGAAATACAATTAGGTGTAACGTCAATAGGATTAGTTGTGTTTCAAAATGGGATGAAAATTAATGTATTTTCCTGGTCGAAAATAGTAAAAATATCTTTCAAAAGAAAACAATTTTTTATACAACTAAGGAGAGAGCAGGTGTGTTTGAGTTTCAGTAAAAGTGTTGTTATGCTTTGCATATCGAATAATATAATTAACGCATTTTCTAAATACCTTTCATGTTAACATATCTATACTTTTATTTCCATCAAATAGTAGTTTATTGTTTAACTTCTGCGTCGAGTTGTATGAATATTTTTTGATAGTGGTATAAGCTTAATTTATCTTATTTTAATATATTAGTGATCCTCTATTACCATTCCATTACTTGACAAAAGATTAAAACAAATGCGGTTATTTTTATTTATTGTTTTAAATGCAATGTGGGATAATTTTCACAAATATTAGATAATAAAATGAAGTTTTCTTCAAACATAAGTAGGTTTAAACAACGTCTAAAATTGTTGTAAGTGAACCTACAATCAAAATTAATATGTCACACATACTTTGTTTTTTTTATTGCAGTCTGAAAACTATGACACATTATTGGGATTCAATATGCAAACATATCGTAGTTCCAAAAATTTGTGGAAAGCTTGTGTGGAACATCATACATTTTTTAGACTTCATAGTCCTAAAATGCGACCACGTAGGTTTCCACTTACTTTGAGTAGTCGTTTTACATATTCTGGACGAACGGAATTCCAAACTGTTGAAGACGGAAAGCATCGAGCTCGAGTAGAAAGGACTTTCATACGGTAAAATTTTTATAATCATTATAAGGTCTTATAATGAAGTTTTATATATGTTTTGCAACTCATTTGTAACTCTAGGTCACCTAGCAAAAGATTAGTACATGGTGTTACAACGGTCTCTGTAATTGAAGAGAAAAACAAAATAACTTTACCACCAGGCAGACCACCAAGACCTTATGACAACAAAGTTCAATCTCTTGGTTCTCGTGAACCGCGGCAAGCATGGGGTGAAGGAAATCCTAGTGACGAGTTAGTTAACGCAATTAATAATCCTCCTGTGTCTAAAACATAATTTACAAATTTGATGTTAGTTTCTTGTCTTGCAGTGAGGGAGGATTTTTGTCTCTCAGAGAAGAAATAACAACATCCCATACACAAGGCAATGCTTTCTCTCCTGTGTTGGGATCTAGAGTATTAAGTTATGTTGACGACGATACAACAGCTGAGAGAAATATTTATGATCTTCCAGATTATAGCGAACCTACCAGTTCACCAGCTCCGCAAGTAAGGTTTATTTTTCTGTGAAGGTTAATAAGTATGAACATTTTTATTATTACGTATTCGATATAACTCTTATATGGAACCATTATTTAAGTTATTATTATAAATTTGTATCTTGCGACAGTATGTACAAGATATTATATAATTTTAGATACTTGATGAGGGGTTAGTTACTATATCTTTGACACCAGACGAACAAGGACGTTTTGGTTTCAATGTTAAGGGAGGATTAGATCTTGACATGCCAATTTTAGTATCTCGAGTAGCCCCCAATACACCTGCTGACCGTTGTTATCCGAAATTAAATGAAGGAGATCAGGTGTGTTTACGTATAGAAGTAGCGCCCAATTAAATGATACACATATAGAAAACTATTCATTAATGACCATTTAATTCATTCTATATTCTTAGGTGGTTTATATAAACGGAATTGATGTTAATGGTTTGCTACATGAACATGTTGTGAATTTGATAAGACAATCTCGTGACTCTGGTTCTGGCGAGCTTACCTTAACAGTTAGGCCTAATGCTTTGTACAACGCATTGGCAGGTACCGATGAAGCTTCAGAAGAAGAACCACCATATAGGTAAAATATGCGTTGTACCTGTCTTTCTGACATAAAACGAAAGTGTACTTGCAACAATCTTTAATAGTAAATCTTTTTACTGTTTACTCAATTAGATACGTACCTGATGCACCACATGCATCTATTGGATCTGATGCATTAGCACAATCGATGCTACTTTTGGCTGATGGTCTTGCTAGTGGAGCACTTATTGCACAGTATGAACAATTGTATAGAAAAAATCCTGAGCTTACATCTTTAGAATCGAAAAAGCCAGAAAATCAAAATAAAAACCGCTACAGAGACATTTCACCCTGTATGTACCAAATGAATGTTTTTAAATTACAATGGAAGATGATGTACACATATTCGATTTATTTAACTGATTCTATTACATATATTTTCTAATATTGATGTATGCCCTAATGTATTCTAGATGACGTAACACGAGTAATATTAATGGGATCTGTAAATGGCGATTATATTAATGCGAATTATGTTAACATGGAAATACCAGGTTCTGGTATTATCAATCGATATATTGCCACGCAAGGTCCATTGTCCTCTACAGTAGCGGACTTTTGGCAAATGGTGTTAGAAGCAGGGTGTACACTTGTTGTAATGCTAACTACTCTTGTTGAACGAGGTCGTGCAAAATGTCATCAATATTGGCCTGCTTACAATGAGACATTAACATTAAGGAATCTTACACTTACATCTACAGCTGAGAATGTAGAAGATACATTTATATTCAGAGAATTTATACTTCGTGATATTAATGTAAGTGTGGAATATGTGTGTATATTTATGGGTACATATGCAACTTTCATAGATATAATAAATGTGTTACAACAACGTGTAATGAAATTTTTTATACTTTCTTAATATTTCTCAAAGTATTATAACATTTCTAGTCTTCTAACATTATTGTAGAGATATATACATATACATATATATATATACATATATATATATATGTATGTTTTTAGACTGGAGAAGAGCGTGATATAACACATATGCAATACTGTAGCTGGCCAGATCATGGTGTGCCTAGCGACTGGAGACAGTTTACAACATTTACAGAGAAAGTAAGAGCTGCCAGAACAGGCATAGTAGAACCTGCTGTTGTACATTGTTCTGCTGGTATAGGACGAACTGGAGTCTTGGTATTAATGGAAACCGCATTGTGTCTTATTGAAGCTAATCAACCAGTATACCCATTAGATATTGTACGTTCAATGAGAGATCAACGAGCCATGATGATCCAAAATGCTGTAAGTCCAGGATCTCTAATTTACTTACTTTGATTTTACTGAGATATATTGTAATCATTTTTAAATACAATGTACCCTACCTTAGTGCTCGCTGCTGACATTTTGAAAACTTGTCTTCTATTTAAAAAAATTAACACATATGCATGTAACACTGTCTGTATAAGTATAATTATTATAATTTTAGATACTCCGATGTATATTTTACTTACAGAGTCAATATAGATTTGTGTGCGAAGCTGTTCACAAAGCGTACAATGAAGGTATAGCAAAACCACTTCCAGAATTCAGTAGGTGAAAATGGACCATAACAGTCAAAAATATTGTAATATCATTTTTTTTATATCTAAGAACAACTGCAGACGTAGATAGTAGTTTTATACTGTGACAATAATTTATTAATGAAATTAGATACTTACTGTAAAACATAAGAGTCTCAATTAATACAGTTAGCATCTATTTTTCACCAAGAAATTTGTGAAACCATTTCTGTCCATAAGAATATTGAATTTTTACATAATAAAATATAAGAATCTATTAAGAAGCAATTGGCGTTTCCATAATAGAACCAAAGAAAGTCTTCAGAAGAATTTTGCGATAAAAAGTAAAGAATCATGTTTAATATACTACAGTATACATAATTGTCTTTTAATATATTGTTTGAAGAAATCTGAAACAAATTGCCTTGAAAATAATTATTCTTTTGAATAATCATAAAAGTAATACCCAGAGCATCAGTACAGATAAAAGCTTTTTTTATGTGATGCTAGAAAGTGTAACACGTATGATATTTTTTAATCTGTCGATCTTCATCGCTAATTTAACACTACATCCCAATTGTACAAAAAAATCATATAATGCAGTAGAAGGGCATACAAATAGACTAAAACTTTGTACATCAAATATGCATAGAGAGAGTAGAGGAATTAATATTGAGCATGTATGCATTTGAAAGAAGTGCCTGCTACACAATTAACAACCAAGATATTTTTAGTTACCAGAATTAATTTATTTTAATTTAATTTAATGATCTAAAAAATAATTCAAAAAATTGGATAATTTTGAGACACAAAATTGTTTATAGAAGTGTCAGGTAAGGTTTCTATTTATGCCATCACCTTTAGATAATAATGTAAGGTACATTTACTTATTCTTTCAATGTCTATATATGCTCATATTTTAAGTTCTATACATGTATAATCAAATTAACTGCCATAGCAGAACTGCCCAGTCAGTAGTGGTATACAACAAATTTTGAAGATAAGAGATTACGACTTTCTTTTTTAGAAATCTTTATTGTACAAAATATCTTTATACATTTGATATGTACATTCGCCATTTTTACATAGGATATGTACCAATTTTTACAAAGAATACCGAAAAAAGTATAAGGAAAAATTATTGTAGTCAGAATACTGTTCCGATATTTGCTACGCAATTAAAAAATCATAAATATGCAAACATACAATAATTTAAAAAAAAAACGGATGGCAAAGCATAAATTTTTAGTCAACTGTCAATTTCTGTGTTTATTGAAAAACGATAAAGTGATTATATTATAATGCTTAACGTTTTGTTAGAAACATTAGAATTTGGTAGCTACTTACACT
Source organism: Tiphia femorata (assembly GCA_944319695.1). Taxonomy (NCBI): domain Eukaryota; kingdom Metazoa; phylum Arthropoda; class Insecta; order Hymenoptera; family Tiphiidae; genus Tiphia; species Tiphia femorata. The sequence goes on from OX090897.1 coordinate 27,298,051, forward strand.
AAAACAGGTTCTTAAATCACTTTAGTTGCCATACATTCAATTATATTGCACAAATTATTATACATATATGTGGTCACAATCTAGTCATTTCGGAATATTGAATTGATGTCAACTGGCATTAAAACAGAAACTTGTACTCACCATAACTTTCAAAATATCGAAATTAGGCATAGTTTTTGCAGGCAATAAAATTTATAAATCACTGATAACATTAAAATTTATAATGAAGTAAAAACATAATTTCATCATTTAAGCTTGATGCTGAAATGCAAACACTATGACCAGCTACATTAGATGAAAACCTTAAGTGTTGATGAATACATATTCTAGCAAAGAATTACAAAGTATCATTTCGACAGAATTTTTGTAAGCAAAATAGTTATTAGCACGTAATACGAATTTTACACAGAATAAATATTTTATTTGATGTGGTATTTTGTGTACAAAGCATACATGTAAACAGTGTATGTCAGTTTTGCGTATAATATTTGAAAGATTTTTAATTTCTGTAATTTTTTCTCTAAGTAGACTGAGTAACCTACAACATATGCAAAGCTGCCAAGCTGATACGCTTCTAAATCTTTTAACATAAATTTTCTCTGTATTGACATTCTTCTTGTTTCATGATTTTATCTTCAAAGATTTTGAGAGATCAGAAAGTATTATATAACATAAATCACGGAATATAATTACATGTACAGTTCACTTTGTTTAAAACCATTTAACATATTCAGTTTAATGTAATAATAAGTGTAAAACTTTGCTTATAGTTTCCTCGCAAATTTATAATAGAATTAATGCTTACTTAATTTCTTATAACATATACACTGCTGTTTACAAGGTTGGCTTTATATGTAACTTCAATGTAGTCAATTATATACAACATTGCTAATAATATAATTTTAACAATAACAATTTCGATTCTTACAAGCAACAGAAAAATATGCGAAAGAGTTTATGCTGCATGTGCGGTATATGTGCAGTAGATTTTAAATACACTTAATAGAAAAACAGCATGATGCAAAAAATTATATAAAACGTCCAATTAGGATTTAATCGATTATACATAACTATCTATAAAGAAATTTTGATATATATCAGAATATGTTGGATATATATCAAAATAATATAATACATAACTCTATTAACGTAAACGATAATATTTACTCTATATGTGCATCTTAATATTATATTTCCCATTGGTAATGGACAACTTCTAATCAGATGTAGGGCGCCATCATTCACATGATTATAATATAATCAAAACATATAACAAAAATGTACCATAAGAAAAAACTTAATCATTACTGTAGTGATATTATTTGAAATGTCTCATACTAAATAACAAACTACATTGAACATTTTCTTGAAACCTGTAACAATAGTGCCTTGCACATATAGAATCACTAATTATATATTTTGTCTTAATTCGTATTGAAATATAATTTACTTATCGTATAATTTTTGTTGTGATTTTTACAACATAGGTAACACTCATATTTACATGTATATTTTTGTATATTCATAATTTTTCATAATTTAATCTTCAAGGATTATGTAAATATTATACGTTGTTCAATTATTTAATAGAATAATGTACGAAACTTTCATTTAATGATTACTCTTATGTAATTTGTTTGGTATAATTTCATCGTCAAATTCATTGTGTAGCGTAAAAATTACATCTGATGTATGCACATTGGCCCTGCAAAATTTGATTTACTAACAGCTTTTCTTACATATTATGGATATATTTAATAAGTTTTCTTCTCAATATTACAGTAATATTAAAATCCATATTTTAAAACTGTATATATGTTAATCGTGTACATTACATTGTAATGCACGAAATCGGCAACTGTGTGAAATATTACAGATGGTTTTTGTCTATATCATGATAATAATGTACATTTTATGTTTTTAATTTATTTGTTTGTAAACATAATTGCTGCCACTAATGTTGCATCAAGCATGTAGTTACTATAAACTTTTTAAAAGATGCAAATATTGCTTTTTATTAATATGTACATATAAGAGCAGTACAAAAAAACAGTTATTAGACATTATTGTGTAACTGTGTCATTTCAAACCTAATGAATTATGAGATTACAATAGAAAGAGAAATGAAAGTCCATTGCAACAAAATTCGATTGGTAATACAATCAACAGATGTCTAGTCTCATTATTACTTTGTACTTTCAAATTGCTAAATAAAACCCATTTATAGTACGTTATGACTTAATTCATTTTTAAAATACATATAAATCATGGAAGTATAAATGACAGTGTGTGCAAAGCAACTGTGTGAAATTGAATTTTCTTTTTACGATTTCAGAGTGTTCCTCTCAAATACAATATACACAGATATAATTGACAATTTTTATTAATCTTTGATGTTTTGGTATCTTACAGTCCTGACTGAAATATGAATAAACAAGGACTTAAATTGGGCTTTTCATTTAAAATGTGCTTTTCATTCGTTGAAAGCAACTTTTTATTAACCCAGTAACATGCAAAACATGTAAATTCATTATCATTGAAGCGATCATTAGTAGCTATAAAAAAAATAGGACAATTCAATGAGTAGACTAACATAGAAATTTCAGATTTAACAAGAGCTTTGATATAAATAATAAAATTTAGCAGCAAATCTGTCAACATTCTCTCACAATCACCAGTAAACAACTTTTACCAGAATTTCGTAGAGCCTCTTCGTAGGTACATATAGTATTCTTCATACACATTTACCTTTTCTAATTATTATAACAACAGTTAGATGTTTAAGCCTATTGCTAGTTGTGTTTACAAAGTGAACCATTTACATAAATTTTTACTCTTTCCCTGGAAAATTTTTAAGAGCGAAACGTTCTTATGTCGAATTCATTTAGGAAAAGAAACTCGCTTTTGCAATGCACAATACAAAGCAAATTGCCAGAATTTTGATTCAATGAGAATATAGATTATTACAAAGTTTACAATTGCTTTTTAAAGAAGTTCTTGTAAGTGGTAGATAAAAAGTAATGGCAATTGGCAATCCTAATGCATAGATGCTTTGGATAATTGACTAAAATTCCGAAGTAAAGTTATTCACTAACATGTACGATATCCTAGCATGTTGAAGGAGGACTACAATGATTGCCTTAGAACGCAATGTTCCTTGATGTAATAATTACTTTTTACACTTTAAGAAACACTTGTACGTTAGCAGATTTTGTATATGACTGTTTCAATGTATCTTCTTTAGTATGAAATTACTATTTGCTTAGGTCATATTATCAACTATGAGGCACAATATTTCTTAGTTCTAAGTTTTGCATATCGCAATAACAAAATGTATATTGAAACTTATTGAAGTCGCTGAAGTTCTATGTTGCAAGATGACTTACAAGTTAAGAAGAACGGTCCTTCTTGCCCAGGTAAATATGTTGCTGGAATAATATGGTATGATCCAGCTGGTACATTTTCTAATTCCAAGTAAACAAAACCTGATCTGTTTTCACAAAAGAAACAATATCACATTTAGGTTCGCCCTAAGCAAAGACTTGTTTTACGTACCGAAACGGTCCTGAATTTTTTGCTTTGAAAGCGGATGAAGCATCAGGATCATTGAGAACTACTGTAAGAACGTCGAATCCAATTTGATATTGCTTAGGTCCTTTCAGTATAATTAGCAGATAATTATTGTTTTGCGAATTGTGTACTACTAATTGGTAACGCGGGTTATTCATGTATGTTGGATGATTTCCGCATCCCCCTGCACTCACGCCTCTCCACTGGCCATCTGTTATCTGGACATGTATAAATTGTTTGTAATCCGCAAAAGATAGTAGTTCTGTGTAGTAACTTTAAACTGTAGTTTACCTCTTTTTCGTACTTGTAAAACTGTGGAATCTTTCGCAGTGTAAATGGACATGTCCCATATGCACGAAGCGTATAATATATGGTGGTTGTTTTTTCATATTGAGATATGACTAGCGTGTAACGAGAATCATTTCTTTCACCTAATTTTATTTTACAGAGATAATGTGGACTATTTATTCTTACGCCATCTATGTAGGGAGGAGGCTCATCTAAAAGATTTGGAGTTTTAGTATTTTAATATAAGCCCACCTTCCTTCATATAAAAATGAATAGTGATCTAAATAATTATTACGATCATTAAATCATAATGAAAGGACATGTTTACTACAATAAATAAATTATAGTGCAAAGGGATAATTCATTTTATCCACACACTTGCATTAGAATATTGAGAAATACTTATTTATATTATGCATATTTCATGTATTATGATATGTATGGGACATACAAATATTTTAAAATGAAATAACATTTTACATACGTGGATAGTAGACTCTTCTTCCCTCGTTGCAGTAAACCAGTACCGTGATGTACTCTTGATTTTGCCGAAAATCAGTAATATCTGTAATATGCCTTGAAAGAAGAATCCATATAGCACCTGATATATTTGGTTGTACGTCCAAGAAATACTGTGGATTATCTCCTATGTTATATGCATCTTTAACAGGCCCCAGTCCAGCATTCCACATTCTGTAAAAATGTAGCTTTCCCTTTACCGATTTACTTGAATATAAAATTAATTATGTACTTATATTTTTATCGTATAAATATACGATCCTTTTTTAATCATACTTATGGACATACAAATAAGAAAATTACACTTACTGATGAATACAATATGTATAATTAAATAATCCTGGATTCCAGTTGAGGTAAAATACGTCAAAGAATTGACAAATACTATCGTAATCGATCCAAAAAATTCCATTGTCAAATTGAGATGCCGAGTCAGGATTGTAATTTAAAGATTCCTTCAGTTCTTGAGTCCAATGTTTTATATCGAGTTCAGAGTAATTTCCTCTCCATCTTAATTGGGACCATGGATTTTTAAGTTGCAAAAGCCTTTCGCCCTGTGCATAAAACCAATTTAATATTTCCAAGAAGCCTAAATATTAAAAGAATCCAATACCGTACCATTCTAACCATGTTCCGGTTGTTACTAAATAATGAAACTTTTTCCAATTGTATAACAACTAACTTACATCTATTTTTCTCACGTCTAGAACAGCATATGCATGAGTAGGTACAAGCCCAGTTCTGTCAGCATCCGAGTCGGATAATTTGCCTGTAGCTACAGTGACTAGTACATCTCCTTTATGCAATCGTAACAGTAACGTGTCAAATAAATTGTCTTTATTAAAGTCTGCATCATACGGTCTGATAGCCCATCTTTCGGGTATCCACCCGGTTAATGCATGTAAATCTATGTTCTGTAGAAACATTCGTGTATATGATATAAATTATAAAAAGGATCAACCACGGATTATGAAATACATACATACATACAAGACATATTTTGTTATTTGCATTCTTTCGATTGTGTCAGGATTATGTTAAACTTGTGCAACAAAAATATGAAGAAAACTCCCAAGTATAGAAGTTTAAACGGTGATTTGAATGTTATATGATCTTACACTGTTTGAACCTGGAAAGTCGTAGCCACCCATTACTTTCATATATGCTTTCTCTAACAATGAAATCCATAGTTCGCCTCGATTACTGGAGTAGGAGCACAGCAGCTGGTTGTGCCGACTTACAGGTAATAAATCATCTATTATTACTTTTCGTGGAACACCGTTAATGTGCAGCTTCACCATATATTTCCCTAATATTAAATGATCGTTATTTTTCAAATATGTATTAAATAACAGGCTTTACCTCTATACATATAAATAATTTGATTGATAGTTAATGACAGATAGTAATAGAAGAAAACTTCTTGCATTTGAATTTCAGTAATATGTTATAGCTCTTAATGCGTTTATAAACATAAAGATAGATTCGGCATTGATTTGCATGTAACAGTATTGGATGAATTTACCCTTACCAAACGGATTGTATATTGGTTCTTTATTCCTATTCTTTGGATATATGATAGATGTTATTAATCTTCGTCCAAATTTTTTTTCATATTGAGCGCTAACAGCTAAGGATGCAACGAATGAACAATCTGAAATAACCTGCAGCACCAGGGATAGATTTACATTTAATATTTCCTTTCAAAATTTTCTACTCGTAACATTTAATAACATAGTTACATGTTACAACAAACACGTTTACATCATTGTTAACTAGTATTAGTAAATACAATACAACTTACAGTTTGTTGTATACTGTAGTAGTCTACATGATGACCTATGACCATCTTCGGATCTGGAAATAATTCTTCCGGACGACACCACCTTCCAAAATCAGTTTTTTGTTTTGGTGCCAATTCCAACGATCCATCTTTATCGCTAAATGGAATAGCATATTGAAACTTCTCAGCTAAGTCTACACTCATAAAGGGCACAAATTCGTGATCATTTATATGCGATGTAAGAAGTAACACCCTTTTCTCTTCCTCCGTGTAAATGCTACTTCCACCAGTAACTTTCAAGCAAGCGCTGCTGCCTCGATGTAATTGTGGTTTGGTTTGTACACCTAAAGTTTCACGTCAACAATTACTAAGTGGATACTTGGGACAATTACACCTACGAATTATTAAATACATTAAATATTACTTGGACTAGGAGCTGAAGTACTCAAAGATGGCACTACATCCGGTAAACTTGTTTCTGGCACTGATGGCAAGTTCTCAAGTGTTCTAATTATATCATTACTCGAATTACTGCGCACTACGTTGATACCTTTGAGAGCTTCCGCTCGATCGAGCGCGTGTCTAATAACAACCGTTAACTTTTTCTTTCCATCAGGATCAATTGTTTTCTATAACGATGAACGAATGTTGTGCCATTAATGTAGTTTATGCAACATAACTATGCAATAAAGAGTAATAACATACAGCAGAAAGTCCAAGTTCTGCGGCGTCGGTGTACAACTTCACGGCGATATCTTTTAACCCCGCTTCATCTGCGTCCAGTGCTTGATTTACAAGAAACTTACATCTTTGTAATTCTGAGTCCTGCTGTGTCACAGCTTTATGCCTGGTTTGTTCATCTTCGCTAACTATCGAACAGCATTGTTATTAGTAATGAGTTATTCGATTTAAAAGTGTAAGAATGACTACTGTTTAGAATTGTAATAAACATAAACTCATTCTGTCATATGTAAATTGTAACGATTGCAGAACTAAGTTTACTAAATGTAAGTATAATTACATAAAATTGAGACACGTTTAGTTATTCTTCCGAGAGATTAAAATAGTACTTACTGAGCTGCTTAATCGCGGAAATTCTTCCTCGGTACTCAGTAAGTTTTTCATCGAGTACAGGATCTATATCCAATTTTGCAAGGCACGCTACAGCAACTTCATAATAGTACACAGCTTGCTTGTATTGATGATTACTGTCGAATTGCACCGCTCTGCAAGCGGCATTTTGCGCATCGTCGAATGTACGAGCCATTTTTATCTCTCATCGATTGTTACTGTTCATTGATTTTGATCTATTGAAATATTCTTCCCCTTTTATTCACCATATGATATCTTTTTCAAGTATTTTGCAAAATTTGCGTAAAACCAAATATTAAATATCTTGGAGAGTCTGTGTAATATCTAGTTTGATTATAATGCTAAAATGTTATTATAATACCGTTTTTCGATCAGCTGACGTTAATATCAAGAAGCTACTGACATATATAGTAACTTCTATGAACATTTTTGACAGCAATGTCGCGTCAGGTCTTTTGTAAATGGAAAATTAAAGGGGATTAGGATTGTTAATTTTTAAGTTCGCATTCATTAGTTTTATGTACCACACAATTGTGCCGGTGATTGTTAAAGTGGTCTAAGTCAATAATTCTGGAAAATTATTTTTTCTATTTACGTAGCGTTATTGTCACCTATACGACTCAAATACGGAATGATTTGCGAACCAAACTTTTCTGACTTAGGCCACTTTCAGAATCACAGGCATATTTATGAGGTCATTGAGAATGTTTGATCTCCAGTGTCACATTAGAGTACGAAAAATAATTTGGCGTAAGATTATTTAATAATAACACGAATGTCAAGTAACAAGAGGTTTAGGACAGGCGGACGTGATTCACGGCCGTGATTTTAAATGCTGTAAACATGATGATTTCTCGAATTTTCTTTCTTTCGAAGAGATATCGAGAAATTATTATTTTGCGAATTACAGGTGGACGTTTGCAACATCATGTAGTTATAGCAAGTTATAGCTGTTCTCCTTTCAATGGCTTAACGCCCCAGGGCACCCCAGGGTCTCGAAACTGGTGTTTGTGCCACACTTATGGAAATCGCTATATCCGTGAGCTCAGATACGTGCTGCCATCTATAACAGTTCCGACCATAGACATAATATACCTAGACTGCGCGTTCTCCCAAATTTCAAGAGTGGGGGTAGAACTCACGTAGAAAAGGATGCACTCTGTTTTGATGTCTGTGCGTTCTCTCTCGCTCTCGCGCGAAGGGGAAACGTTTAAGCTGGATTTATAAACTTTCGCCACCGTTCCGCCACCGTTGCCGTTCGCTGTTGCCGTCACCGCTCGCAGTTGCCCTTGGTGATTGTCAATTTATAAACTCGGTCGTGCGTACGCACTGTTTGAGGTTAGACGCGGTCAGATTCTATCATCCTATTGGTCGATGCTTCAACGACGGCGAACGGCAACGGTGAAACATAAAAGTTGGTCAACTTCGAACGGTGGTCGTTCGCCGGTCGTTCGTACGAACGACCAACGGCGACGGCAGCGACGCTTTATAAACGCATACATAGTAATCGTATCTTTGAACTTGGGAACGGTAACGGTGACTGCGAACGGTAACGGTGGCGGAACGGTGGCGAAAGTTTATAAATCCAGCTTTAGATTGGCAACTGTTTTCCCGTATCTCCTGGTATCTCCGTCGCGCGAGAGCGAAAGAGAACGCACAGACATCAAAACAGAGTGCATCCTTTTCTACGTGAGCTCTACCCCCACTCCGTCAACGCGCAGTCTAGGTATATTATGTCTATGGTTCCGACTAAATAGAGTACTATTCCGAGTCCAAATTCCTATATAAGAGTTGTCTCCCCCTGCTCGAAACCTAGTGCAGCCCAGAGTAGTTCCGAAAGGAACGGCGAATAAGAGAGTTAAACGATCGAGGCGCTCGGCGAGCGGTGGCGAGTTGAAGAAGCGAAATTGACTGAAAATTATCGTGGAAACGCAATCCTAACCGCGCCTGTAAGGTTTCCAGCTGCCCCTAATTCATCATTTTTCAAGGAAACGCAATCCTAACCGCGCCTGTAGGGTTTCCAGCCGCATCTAATCCATTATTTCTCAAGGAAACCATTTCCTAATCACCCCTGTAGGGTTACCAGCTGCACATAATCCATTATTTTTTAAGCAAACGCAATCCTTACCTCGCCTGTAGTGTTTCCAGCCGCATCTAATCCACTGTTTCTCATAGAAATCAATCCTGACCGTGCCTGTAGGGTTTCCAGCCGCATCTTATCCACTATTTCTCAAGGAAACCCTGTCCTAACTATTCCTATATGATTTCCATCCGCACCTAATTCATCGTTTCTCAAGGAAACGCAATCCTAATCACGCCTGTAGTGTTTCCAGCCGCATCTAATCCACTGTTCCTCAAGGAAACGCAATCCTAATCGCGCCTGTAGGGTTTCCAGCCGCATCGGATCGTCTATTTCTCAATGAAGCCCTGTCCTAACCACGCCTGTAGGGATTTACAGCCACATCTAGACCACTATTTCTCAAGGAAACCATTTCTTAACCACCCCCGTAGTGTTTACCGGGAAATGTCTGGCGTTGACCTCGCACTGCGAGCACCCTTGCAATGCTCAAGTGAGACCATCCGATCCCTGTCACCTAAACCTATGCCCAAGCACATCCTAAAGGTACATCCACCGAGCGCAGGCCGACCCATAAATTAGCTGACTCGATGACAACATCTTGACATCAGGGCTAGTCTTCTTTCTCTCTTCATCTATACCTTTCCTTTTCTTACTTATCTCCCCACCACTACCTTTTTACTGTTCGACGCATTAGTCCAAAAACAATCAGCGAATTATCCCCACCACATCACCACCTAAAATCTGACGTATTTCTCTCATTCTCCCGTTCTTCCGTGCACATCTCCATGCACTTTGTCCGTCTTGCTGCCTTTGGCGACTCTCCGGTCACAAAACCGAAGCGCTCGCAACCCTAAGGCTCCGCCCCCAAAAAAACCCATAAGAAACCCTGCTCTGCCTAAAGGAGCTCATTCCAAAACTTTCATCAGCTACAATTCAGAACGCGCATCGATATATTTCACTCTGTGGACTTATGGCTCCGGCACACTGGACGCGGCAACGCGGCTACGCGTCAACGCGTCAACGCGGTGGCCAATCACTGTCTTGCTTTTCTGGTAGTACTAATTAGTTATGTATTAAAGCAACACAGTGATTGGCCACCGCGTTGACGCGTTGACGCGTTGCCGCGTTGCCGCGTCCAGTGTGCCGGAGCCATTAGTCATTTTCACACTCTGTGGACTTAGTCTTTTTTTTCCACCCAGTGGACCCACACAGCACGAACGTCCTCATGATATCCTACGTATATCCTGAATATCCTGTATACATACGAACGTTTACAACGTCCCAAGTACATCCTAAGTATATCCCGAAAGGTCTCAAACGTTTTATTCAATTGAAGTAGGTGGCGCATGAGTGCCGGCAAATGGCTTTAGCTGGCTTCAGCTGGCTTTAGCAGTTTCACGCAGTTTCACGTTTTGGGGGTACAAATTTCGGGGTGCTTCATGTATTGTGGACTAACGGATTGCTTTTGAATTCTTACCTTTCAAGGTACTTTATTTCGCATCTACACACATATATTTATAGCATCCAACTGTAGTAAATTAATATTTCATACGTATAGATATATTTGAAACTTTTTAATAGATATCAAAATGGACCACAGGAGGCCAAAAAGGATTTATCATGCATATCAAAAAGGCATATGCAGAGGATGTGTAAAGTGGATGCAGAAATAATACAGGATGCATCATTAAAAAGATTTCATCATGCGATGTTGCTACTGCATCGGCTATAAACCACGAAGCTGAGTCTTTACATAAAGATTTGTACCAAGACACACGGGATATTCTAGCTGCTCTAAATGCATTACAACTGGAGAGAATATTGGAAATAGGATTTGCTTTCCACAAATAGATACTGCATAGAGGTCTGACAAAAATTCGAATAGTTCTAAAAATTCTAAGGATCTAACTTGATTGTATATTATACAAATTCTTGTTATGTTACATTAGGTCAGTTATTGTACGCGGATAGGGGGAAATGTGAACATCACAACATTCGAAATATTACGTCCACTACTGACAGATGATAAGGCACGCCAATTTAATCGGCAAGGAAGAAAAGGCAAGAATGCCTTTGAGAATTTACAAATTTGCTCAATCATACGAGGTAAGAATATTTTTGTTCTCATGAATTTTAAATATGAATATAAATAGGCTGCTGCATACACAATAAAGTTATAGTTAAATGTCAATTATATGACCTATATCCAACACTCAAATTTTTATTTGCAGATGTACTATGGAGAAGATCAGGATGAACCACACAAAAGAAGTGTTTGTGGCCCCAATAAAATCTTGGTTGGAATGTGCTCCTGAACGCATAAAAATACAATGCATTAATTGTAAGCTAATTATAATAAATATATTTTAAATAAAAATATTCTTGAAAAGATTTGTGTTTATTTATAAATTGTAAGATAAGCTTAGGTCCGGTTATATATATATATATAATAAGGTTAGGTTAGATTCTCAAATACTAGTAAGATACTAGTAAGATCCTCGTAAGATCCTACGTACATCCCACGAATATCCCGCAGGACATCCTGTGGACATACTGAGGGCCATGAGAAGGCGGACATACGGTCATCCGCCGTACGTCCCGCGGACGTTTCTGGTCGTATTTGGGATATCCTCAGGATATTCGATTATACGACACGGACGTACTGTGGACGTTCTCAGGACGTACTTGTGCTATGTGGGGACTTAGTCATTTTTTTTCCATCTTCAGTGGACTCAGTTTTATTTGCACCTCAGTGAACTTAGTTTTTTACCAGTCTTCAACTTACATTTCATTCAGTGTTTCTTTTCAATATTAAAGTCAGTTTACCATCTTCTACATCCGCCGACCAACAACCAGGGTGGCCCAGAGTTCCACAACTTTTCCATATTTTTCATTTTTTAACCAACCGAGTAAGTACTCATTCACCAGTTTGCAATCTTTCACGTCACTTACGTATTAGTCACTTTAATCCTTTTTATTCTTATTCCTTTTTCCTATTTTCTGACATTTTACCATCCAGTTACTACCACCATCTCCTTTATCTTTTATTCTCTTTATTCGTCCAAATTCTCCTACAATCGTTTTTGACCGTAACGTTTCAACAGACCCATCACCCAATCAACCTTTCATAATTCTAATCCTTTTTATTTCTTTTCCAAACACCACACCTAATTAAAAAACTGAAATCACAATTTTCCAACGAGATCAACCGTCGTGCGTTCAATCAACATCGAATCATTGTAAATACCGTTCTGTTTTGTGAATCAAGCCCTTTTTATGTTAACTCTATTATAATCTAGCACAATCGCCTTTTTGTTTTACGAATTGTTAATCAAATCGTTTTTCATGTTAATTTAATTCTTTAATAGTCAATCACCACTATCCGTCATTCAGTCCGAATCTTATAAATAATTCCGATCTTTATTTGTCAGCCACGATTCGTATTTTTAATTTCTTTGTTCATTGTTATTATTATTATTATTTATCGTCAACCAAAGTCAACAGTTACAATTTCAATTATTCATTGTTAACCGATACACCTAATCTCATTTTCAATTATTTGTTTCCATATATTTTTCAATATACAGGGTGTCCTGCAATAGGTGTAATCCCCGCGAAAGGGTTGTAGCTGAAATAATTCTAAACAGCATTTTCCTTTGCGAAAAAGTTGGACGAGGCTAAATTTTTGAATTATTAAGGAAAAACATAGGCGAATGAGCGCGTCCGTAAAGCCCGCGCTCAGGGCCGTCATGCTCGCCACTCACCGCGGTTGTGGACGGGCGCATCACGATGGTACGGCACGAAGCGTTGGACAGAAATTATGTCGAATAACAAATTAAAATTCCAGAATAACTTCAGATGGCGAACCCCAGAAGGCGAGGGTATGCGTAATGAATTTCCCGAAGCAAAAAAAAATTAGGGTTAACCCTAGCCCTAACCCTAATTTTTTTTTTTTGCATCGGGAAATGCATTACGCATCCCCTCGCCTTCTGGGGTTCGCCATCTGAAGTTATTCTGGAATTTTAATTTGTTATTCGACATAACTTCTGTCCAACGCTTCGTGCCGTACCACCGCGATGCAGCCGCATCTTATCCACTATTTCTCAAGGAAAGCCTGTCCTAACTATCCCTATATGGTTTCCAGCCGCACCTAATTCATCGTTTCTCAAAGAAACGCAATCCTAACCGCGCCTGTAAGGTTTCCAGCTGCACCTAATCCATTATTTTTCTAGGAAACGCAATCCTGATCGCGCCTGTAGGGTTTCCAGCTGCACCTAATCCATTATTTCTCAAGGAAACGCAATCCTAACCGCGCCTGTAGGGTTTCCAGCCACACCTAATCCACTGCTTGACAAGGAAATGCAATCCTAACCGTGCCTGTTGGGTTTCAAGCTGCATCGAATCCACTGTTTCACAAGAAAACGAAATCCTAACCGTGCCTGTTGGGTTTCCAGCCGCATCTAATCCACTGTTTTTCATGGAAACGCAATCCTAAACGTGCCTGTTGGGTTTCCAGCCGCATCTAATCCACTGTTTCTCAAGGAAACGCGATCCTAACCGTTCCTGTAGGGTTTCCAGCTACATCTAACTCGGTATTTTTCAAGGAAATGCAATCGTAACCGCGCCTGTAGGGTTTCCAGCTGCACCTAATCCATTATTTTCAAGGAAACGCAATCCTAACCGCGCCTGTAGGGTTTCCAGCTACACCTAATTCGGTATTTTTCAAGGAAACGCAATCGTAACGGCGCCTGTAGGGTTTCCAGCCGCATCTAATCCACTGTTTATCAAGGAAACGCAATCTTAACCGTGACTGTAGGGTTTCCAGCCGGATCTAATCCACTGTTTCTCAAGGAAACGCAATCCTAACCGTGCCTGTTGGGTTTCCAGCTGCATCGAATCCACTGTTTCACAAGAAAACGAAATCCTAACCGTGCCTGTTGGGTTTCCAGCCGCATCTAATCCACTGTTTCTCATGGAAACGCAATCCTAAACGTGCCTGTTGGGTTTCCAGCCGCATCTAATCCACCGTTTCTCAAGGAAACGCAATCCTAACCGCGCCTGTAGAGTTTCCAGCCGCATCTAATCCACTGTTTCTCAAGGAAACGCAATCCTAACCGCGTCTGTAGGGTTTCCAGCTGCACCTAATCCATTATTTTTCAAGGAAACGCAATCCTAACCGCGCCTGTAGGGTTTCGAGCCACACCTAATCCACTGCTTGTCAAGGAAACGCGATCCTAACCGTTCCTGTAGGGTTTCGAGCCACACCTAATCCACTGCTTGTCAAGGAAACGCGATCCTAACCGTTCCTGTAGGGTTTCCAGCTACATCTAACTCGGTATTTTTCTAGGAAACGCAATCCTGACCGCGCCTGTAGGGTTTCCAGCTGCACCTAATCCATTATTTCTCAAGGAAACGCAATCCTAACCGTGCCTGTGGGGTTTTCAGCCGCATCTAATCCACTATTTCTCAAGGAAACCCTGTCCTAACTATCCCTATATGGTTTCCAGCCGCACCTAATTCATTGTTTCTCAAAAAAACGCAATCCTGACCGCGCCTGTAAGGTTTCCAGCTGCACCTAATTCATCGTTTCTCAAAGAAACGCAATCCTAACCGCGCCTGTAGGGTTTCTCGCTGCACCTAATCCATTATTTTTCAAGGAAACGCAATCCTAACCGTGCCTGTTGGGTTTCGAGCCGCATCTAATCCACTATTTCACAAGGAATCGCAATCCTAACCGTGCCTGTTGGATTTCGAGCCACACCTAATCCACTGCTTGTCAAGGAAACCCTGTCCTAACTATCCCTATATGGTTTCCAGCCGCACCTAATCTACTATTTTCAAGGAAACGCAATCCTAAACGTGCCTGTAGGGTTTGTAGCCGTATCTAATCCACTATTTCTCAAGGAAACGCAATGCTAACCGCGCTTGTAGGGTTTCCAGCTGCATCTAATCCATTATTTTCAAGGAAACGCAATCCTAACCGCGCCTGTAGGGTTTCCAGCTGCACTTAATCCATTATTTGTCATGGACACGCAATCCTAACCGCGCCTGTAGGGTTTGCAGCCGCATCTAGTCCACTATTTCTCAGGGAAACCATTTCCTAACCACCCCTGTAGGGTTAGAAGCCGCATCTAGTACACTATTTCTCATGGAAACCATTTCTTAACCACCCCCGTAGGGTTTCCAGCTGCACCTAATCCATTATTTTTCAACGAAAAGCAATCCTAGCCTCGTCTGTAAGGTTTCCAGCCGCAACTAATCCACTATTTCTAAAGGGAGCCTTGTCCTAACCACCCCTGTGGGGTTTTCATCCGCATTTAATCCAGTATTTCTCGAGGAAACGAAATCCTAACCGCGCCTGTAGGGTTTCCAGCCGCATTTAATCCACTATTTCTCAAGGAAGCCTTGTCCTAACCATCCCTGTATTGTTTTCAGCCGCATTTAATGCAGTATTTCTCCAGGAACCGCAATCATAACAGTCCGTGTTGACTTTCCAGCTGCACCTAATCCATTATTTTTCAAGTAAACGCAATGCTAACCGTGCCTATAGGGTTTCCAGCCGCATCTAATCCACTGTTTCTCAAGGAAACGCAATTCTAACCGTGCCTGTAGGGTTTCCAGCCGCATCTAATCCACTATTTCACAAGGAAGCCCTGTCCTAACCATCCCTGCATTGTTGTTTTCAGCCGCATTTAATCCAGTATTTCTCCAGGAACCGCAATCCTAACCGTGCCTGTTGGGTTTCCAGCCGCATCTAATCCACTGTTTCTCAAGGAAACGCAATCCTACCCGTGCCTATAGGGTTTCCAGCCGCATCTAATCCACTGTTTCTCATGGAAACGCAATCCTAACCGTGCCTGTAGGGTTTTCAGCCGCATCTAATCCACTGTTTCTCATGGAAACGCAATCCTAACCATGCCTGTAGGCTTTGCAGCCGCATCTTATCCACTATTTCTTAAGGAAACCCTGTCCTAACTATCCCTATATGATTTCCAGCCGCATCTAATTCATCGTTTCTCAAGGAAACGCAATCCTAATCGCGCCTGTAAGGTTTCCAGCCGCATCTAATCCACTTTTTCTCATGGAAACGCAATCCTAACCGTGCCTGTAGGGTTTTCAGCCGCATCTAATCCACTGTTTCTCATGGAAACGCAATCCTAACCATGCCTGTAGGGTTTGCCGCCGCATCTTATCCACTATTTCACAAGGAAACCCTGTCCTAACTTTCCCTATATGATTTCCAGCCGCACCTAATTCATCGTTTTTAAAGGAAACGCAATCCTAACCGCGCCTGTAGCGTTTCCAGCCGCATCTACTCCACTATTTATCAAGTAAGCCCTGTCTTAACCACCACTGTAGCATTTTCAGTTGCAATTAATCCAGTATTTCTCGAGAAAGCGCGAGCCTAACATTCCGCGTTGGGTTTCCAGCTGCACCTTATCGATTGTTTTTCAAGGAAACGAAATCCTGACCTCGCCTGTAGGATTTCCAGCCGCATCTAAACCACTATTTCTCAAAGAAGCCTTGTCCTAACCACCCCTGTAGGGTTTGCAGCCGCATCTTATTCACTATTTCTCAAGGAAACCCTGTACTAACTATCCCTATATGATTTCCAGCCGCACCTAATTCATCGTTTCTCAAGGAAACACAATCTTAATCGCGCCTGTAGGGTTTCCAGCCGCATCTAATCCACTGTTTCTCATGGAAACGCAATCCTAAACGTGTCTGTAGGGTTTTCAGCCGCATCTAATCCACCGTTTCTCATGGAAACGCGAATCTAACCATGCCTGTAGGGTTTGCAGCCGCATCTTATCCACTATTTCACAAGGAAACCCTGTCCTCACTATCCCTATATGGTTACCAGCCGCATCTAATCCACGGTTTCTCATGGAAACGCAATCCTAACCGTGCCTTGTGACGTTGCATTTTTGGCACGTCACAAAAATGTAATAAAATCGAATTAATGCGACTCGGACGGACGACAGACAGCGTCGACTGACGTAACGAAGGAGACATATAGAGTAATCGACAAAAACTTAGATTTAGTAGATCGATGTATTGCGGACTACACCAACACGGAGAAACAGCAGCGTGGACACACTACCGCCGCGGGCCATCAACACCGCTGAACACCGCCCGCACCCTTCTCATCAGCAGGCGTTCGGACGAGGATCACCGCCCCACTCCGCGCTCTCCTTATCATCGGCGCTGCGGAACGACCACCGGCTGCACCGCCGAAGCTTCAAGGCGAGGGGCATATTACCGCTCCGCGCTCTCCTCGTCAACAAGCGGCGGGACGAGTACCGCCCGCACCGCCGAGACTACACGGCAAGGAGCGCCACATCGCTCCGCGCCCTCCTCATCATCAACGTCGCGGGACGAGGATCGCCGCGTCGCTGGACTGTACCGGCGAGTGGAGGGGCAACCAAGAGGGACTTTGCCGCCGAGACCAGGCGCGCATTACCGGAGATCACACCTGATCTTCGGTTGCATCAGGGCGAGATGCAGCTGCAAGGGGATGACCAGAGCAAGATCATACCGCCGTGGGGGATGAATGCCAGCGCGAGCGCTGCTCGTTTTATGACTTCTCGGCCAGGCGCCGAATCATCCTCCACCACAGTACCGGCGGAGGTGACTGGAGACCACCTCTCAATAATTCAAGAAGAGGAACGATCTCGCGGCCAGGCGCCGCTCCAGCCAGCTTCCAATACTGATACCGCAGCCAGGGGTAAGGCATCCGTCATCTGGGGCATGCTCGACTCTCCACCCAATGAACATTTGGATTTTGGATTTGACCGGGTGGAGGAACGTCGCAGCATCGATAGCCCAGCGGATGTCAGCGGATCGGTCATGCCATTTAAAGAGGCACCCTTGCAGGAAATCAGCTCACGTCACATCCCTTGGTTTTCCCGCCGATAGCAACATTACCGAAGAGGATCCGGCGTCTACGCCAATCAACGAGGAGGATTTTTGCGCCTAGAGGAGCAGGAGTGGGGATCGGCAAGGAGCTTCGGCGCGGGACACCCTGACCGCGACCTGTTCCGTTTTAGCTATTGTCCGTGCGAACGTACTGTCTGCAATTACCGACTCTTACCGTCCTCTTTAAAATACCGTACATTACCGATTATTGTCGCGACGCGGTTTAATATTGTTATACCGTGTGTGTGAGAGCGAGAGAGTGGCCACCCACAAATTGGAATTGGATTACCGTTGGAGGACTTTGGCGAGGCCACCCAGTCTTTCGAGTACCGGTGAGCGATCTCCCAAGAATTTTAACGAATAGGGAAAATTATTGTAAGTTAGTACCGCGTTAATTATAGCGGGTTATTGTTCACCGTGTGGCGTGTGCTTGTGTGTAGGAGTGTGGTGTAGCGGGTTTCGCGTACCGTTTTTTAAATTACCGCTAATTACCGTTATTTTAAATAGCGTCCGTTGTCTCCTTCGTTGCCCTTCCGTACCGGAACGGAGCAGCCGTTAGGGCATTAGTCCGGCCCTAGCGTAGTCGAATCAAAGATTGTTGTCTCACGTATTAGGATATTTAGGTAAATTCTCGTGGTCCACGTTCGACTCGTGGACCGAGGTGTGACTGTCTTAGATTCTGTGGCGAGCGAGTTGTAGGAGCGATCCCAGTGAATCGCCCCCTCTACCGGTTTAAGCAAGCTGAGCAGCTCGGAGTTTTCCGTCCCGAGGGAATTCGACTCGAATACCGTTTCGTAATTTTTGGGTGGGATCAGGTCTGCTTATTACCGTTGCCGAAGACGCAACTGGCGCCCATACCGGACTTATCTCGTTTTGGTTTTTGGTTACCGCGCTCCCGTAGGCATTGGTATTTCGGCAGTCTGACGTGAGCGCGGGCGAGATTTACCGTCGTGTGCGGTGTAGGGAGTAGTATCGCGCGCGACAAAGGCGGCGGCCTGATCCTTTGGTTTGTTGGTTACCGCGAGTGAGTCTCGACGTCTCTCGGGCTGAAGTTTTAACGGTCGCGATCGGGATTTTGTGACGCTCGTAAAGAATAATATTGTACCGCGTTATTTATTTCAATAAATATCATTTACCGTATTTATTCTTTTATCGAGCCATTGGGCTTCCCGAATTACCGTTATAGCCTGTAGGGTTTTCAGCCGCATCTAATCCACTGTTTTTCATGGAAACGCAATCCTAACCGCGCTTGTAGGGTTTCCAGCTGCACCTAATCCATCATTTCTCAAGGAAACGCAATCCTAACCGCGCCTGTAGGGTTTCCAGCCGCATCTAATCCACTATTTCTCAAGGAAACGCAATCCTAACCGTGCCTGTAGGGTTTCCAGGGTAACACTGCAGAATACGGGCATCCTCACCAATTTTGATAAAACTTAACACACTTGTCAATTTCGATGCGCGGAACACGAATTCGTCAATTAAAAGTGTCGCTCATTAGCCGTTTAAGAGATATAAAATGTTAAACATCGCAGGTGACAGGTTAGAGAACCCCACATCGTCAGCACCTTTTGCGTTCGCTGATTGGTCGTTTCATTGCGCATGCGCAGTACGACACGTCGAGACACG
Source organism: Tiphia femorata (assembly GCA_944319695.1). Classification (NCBI taxonomy): domain Eukaryota; kingdom Metazoa; phylum Arthropoda; class Insecta; order Hymenoptera; family Tiphiidae; genus Tiphia; species Tiphia femorata. The sequence continues at coordinate 27,317,928 of OX090897.1, forward strand.
GATGCGCGGTGAGCATTTAAATTGATTGAAATCACCAAGAGTAGGAAAAGAAATTTGGAAGCATGCGAATATGTTATATTACATTATGTTATAGGTTATTACATTACCCTAACCCTAGCCCCCAAGTTTAGATTATTGGTTTACAAAACAAATAATCCAAACTTCAGGGCGCCTCAAGCCTACCTGGGTAGATCGTCCTTCTTCGACAGATCTGTGCCTACCTAAGGTGACGCACACCTTTCCCCCCAATAAACCTAATAAAACCAACAAAATCCTAATAAACCAAACAGCACCAAATGAAGCAAATGAAGCGCGTAAAGCAAATAAAAGAATAATGCATAATTAAGGGCGCCTAAGGCCTCCCTGGGTAGATGGTCCTTCTTCGACAGATCTGAGCCTACCTAAGGTGACGCACACCTTTCCCCCCAATAAACCTAATAAAACCAACAAAATCCTAATAAACCAAACAGCACCAAATGAAGCAAATGAAGCGCGTAAAGCAAATAAAAGAATAATGCAAAATTCAGGGCGCCTAAGGCCTCCCTGGGTAGATGGTCCTTCTTCGACAGATCTGAGCCTACCTAAGGTGACGCATACCTTTCTCCCCAATAAACCTAATCCTAACCAACAAAATCCTAATAAACCAAACAGCACCAAATGAAGCGCGTAAAGCAAATAAAAGAATAATGCAAAATTCAGGGCGCCTAAGGCCTCCCTGGTTAGATGGTCCTTCTTCGACAGATCTGAGCCTACCTAAGGTGACGCACACCTTTCCCCCCAATAAACCTAATCCGAACCAACAAAATCCTAATAAACCAAACAGCACCAAATGAAGCGCGTAAAACAAATAAAAGAATAATGCAAAATTCAGGGCGCCTAAGGCCTCCCTGGGTAGATGGTCCTTCTTCGACAGATCTGAGCCTACCTAAGGTGACGCACACCTTTCCCCCCAATAAACCTAATAAAACCAACAAAATCCTAATAAACCAAACAGCTCCAAATGAAGCCAAATGAAGCGCGTGAAGCAAATAAAAGAATAATGCAAAATTCAGGGTGCCTAAGGCCTCCCTGGGTAGATCGTCCTTCTTCGACAGATCTGAGCCTACCTAAGGTGACGCACACCTTTCCCCCTAATAAAAGGTTTATTAGGATTTTGTTGGTTTTATTAGGTTTATTGGGGGGAAAGGTGTGCGTTACCTTAGGTAAGCTCAGATCTGTCGAAGAAGGACCATCTACCCAGGGAGGCCTTAGGCACCCTGAATTTTGCATTATTCTTTTATTTGCTTCACGCGCTTCATTTGCTTCATTTGGTGCTGTTTGGTTTATTAGGATTTTGTTGGTTTTATTAGGTTTATTGGGGGGAAAGGTGTGCGTCACCTTAGGTAGGCTCAGATCTGTCGAAGAAGGACGATCTACCCAGGGAGGCCTTAGGCGCCCTGAATTTTGCATTATTCTTTTATTTGCTTCACGCGCTTCATTTGCTTCATTTGGTGCTGTTTGGTTTATTAGGATTTTGTTGGTTTTATTAGGTTTATTGGGGGGAAAGGTGTGCGTCACCTTAGGTAGGCACAGATCTGTCGAAGAAGGACGATCTACCCAGGTAGGCTTGAGGCGCCCTGAAGTTTGGATTATTTGTTTTGTAAACCAATAATCTAAACTTGGGGGCTAGGGTTAGGGTAATGTAATAACCTATAACATAATGTAATATAACATATTCGCATGCTTCCAAATTTCTTTTCCTACTCTTGGTGATTTCAATCAATTTAAATGCTCACCGCGCATCCGTGTCTCTACGTGTCGTACTGCGCATGCGCAGTGGAACGACCAATCAGCGAACGCAAAGCTGCTGGCGATATGGCGATTTTTTAGCCTGTCACCTACGATATTTAACGTTTTATATCTCTCAAACGGCTAATGAGCGACACTTTTAATTGACGAATTCGTGTTCCACGCATCGAAATTGATAAGTGTGTAAAATCAGGCTATATTGGTGAGGATGCCCGTATTCTGCAGTTTTACCGTTTCCAGCCGCATCTAATCCACTGTTTCTCAAGGAAACGCAATCCTAACCGCGCCTGTAGGGTTTCCAGCCGCATCTAATCCACTGTTTCTCAAGGAAACGCAATCCTAACCGCGTATGTAGGGTTTCCAGCTGCACCTAATCCATTATTTTTCAATGAAACGCAATCCTAACCCCGCCTGTAGGGTTTCCAGCCGCATCTAATCCACTGTTTCTCAAGGAAACGCAATTCTAACCGTGCCTGTAGGGTTTCCAGCCGCATCTAATCCACTATTTCACAAGGAAGCCCTGTCCTAAACCATCCCTGTATTGTTTTCAGCCGCATTTAATCCAGTATTTCTCCAGGAACCGCAATCCTAACCGTGCCTGTTGGGTTTCCAGCCGCATCTAATCCACTGTTTCTCAAGGAAACGCAATCCTACCCGTGCCTATAGGGTTTCCGGCCGCATCTAATCCACTGTTTCTCATGGAAACGCAATCCTAACCGTGCCTGTAGGGTTTTCAGCCGCATCTAATCCACTGTTTCTCATGGAAACGCAATCCTAACCATGCCTGTAGGGTTTGCAGCCGCATCTTATCCACTATTTCACAAGGAAACCCTGCCCTCACTATCCCTATATGGTTACCAGCCACATCTAATCCACTGTTTCTCATGGAAACGCAATCCTAACCGTGCCTGTGGGGTTTTCAGCCGCATCTAATCCACTATTTCTCAAGGAAACCCTGTCCTAACTATCCCTATATGGTTTCCAGCCGCACCTAATTCATTGTTTCTCAAAAAAACGCAATCCTGACCGCGCCTGTAAGGTTTCCAGCTGCACCTAATTCATCGTTTCTCAAAGAAACGCAATCCTAACCGCGCCTGTAGGGTTTCCCGCTGCACCTAATCCATTATTTTTCAAGGAAACGCAATCCTAACCGTGCCTGTTAGGTTTCGAGCCGCATCTAATCCACTATTTCACAAGGAATCGCAAGCCTAACCATGCCTGTTGGATTTCGAGCCACACCTAATCCACTGCTTGTCAAGAAAACGCGATCCTAACCGTTCCTGTAGGGTTTCCAGCTACATCTAACTCGGTATTTTTCAAGGAAACGCAATCCTAACCGCGCCTGTAAGGATTCCAGCTGCACCTAATTCATCGTTTCTCAAAGAAACGCAATCCTAACCGCGCCTGTAGAGTTACCAGCTACACCTAAATCGGTATTTTTCAAGGAAACGCAATCCTAACAGCGCCTGTAGGGTTCCCAACCGCATCTAATCCACCATTTCTCAAGGAAACCTTGTCCTAACTATCCCTATATGGTTTCCAGCCGCACCTAATTCATCGTTTCACAAGGAAAGGCAATCCTAACCGCGCCTGTAGGGTTTCCAGCTGCACCTAATCCATTATTTTTCAAGGAAACGCAATCCTAACGGCGCCTGTAGGGTTTCTAGCTGCATCTAATCCACTATTTCTCATGGAAGCCATGTCCTAACCACCCCTGTAGTATTTCCAGCCGCATTTAATCCAGTATTGCTCGAGGAAACGCGAGCCTAATATTACGTGTTGGTTTTCTAGCTGCACCTAATCCATTATGTTTCAAGGAAACGAAATCCTAACCTCGCCTGTAGGGTTTCCAGCCGCATCTAATCCACTATTTCTCAAGGAAGCCTTGTCCTAACCACCTCTGTAGGGTTTGCAGCCGCATCTTATCTACTATTTCTCAAGGAAACCCTGTCCTAACTATCACTATATGGTTTCCAGCCGCACCTAATTCATCGTTTCTCATGGAAACGCAATCCTAACCGCGCCTGTAGGGTTTCCAGCTGCACCTAATCCATTATTTTTCAAGGAAACGCAATCCTAACCGCGCCTGTAGGGTTTCCAGCTGCACCTAATCCATTATTTTTCAAGGAAACGCAATCCTAACAGCGCCTGTAGGGTTCCCAGCCGCATCTAATCCACCATTTCTCAAGGAAACCCTGTCCTAACTATCCCTATATGGTTTCCAGCCGCACCTAATTCATCGTTTCTCAAAGAAACGCAATCCTAACCGCTCCTGTAGGGTTTCCAGCTGCACCTAATCCATAATTTTTCAAGGAAACGCAATCCTAACGGCGCCTGTAGGGTTTCTAGCTGCATCTAATCCACTATTTCTCATGGAAGCCATGTCCTAACCACCCCTGTAGTATTTCCAGCCGCATTTATTCCAGTATTGCTCGAGGAAACGCGAGCCTAATATTACGTGTTGGTTTTCTAGCTGCACCTAATCCATTATGTTTCAAGGAAACGAAATCCTAACCTCGCCTGTAGGGTTTCCAGCCGCATCTAATCCACTATTTCTCAAGGAAGCCTTGTCCTAACCACCTCTGTAGGGTTTGCAGCCGCATCTTATCTACTATTTCTCAAGGAAACCCGGTCCTAACTATCACTATATGGTTTCCAGCCGTACCTAATTCATCGTTTCTCAAGGAAACGCAATCCTAACCGCGCCTGTAGGGTTTCCAGCTGCACCTAATCCATAATTTTTCAAGGAAACGCAATCCTAACGGCGCCTGTAGGGTTTCTAGCTGCATCTAATACACTATTTCTCATGGAAGCCATGTCCTAACCACCCCTGTAGTATTTCCAGCCGCATTTAATCCAGTATTTCTCGAGAAAACGCGGGCTTAACATTCCGTGTTGGGTTTACAGCTGCACCTAATCCATTATTTTTCAAGGAAACGAAATCCTAACATCGCCTGTAGGGTTTCCAGCCGCATCTAATCCACTATTTCTCAAAGAAGCCTTGTCCTAACCACCCCTGTAGGGTTTGCAGACGCACCTTATCCATTATTTCTTAAGGAAACGCTGTCCTAACTATCCCTATATGATTTCCAGCCGCACCTAATTCATCGTTCCTCAAGGAAACGCAATCCTAATCGCGCCTGTAGGGTTTCCAGTCGCATCTAATCCACTGTTCCTCATGGAAACGCAATCCTAACCGTGCCTGTAGGGTTTTCAGCCGCATCTAATCCACTGTTTCTCATGGAAACGCAATCCTAACCATGCCTGTAGGGTTTGCAGCCACATCTTACCCACTATTTCTCAAGGAAACCCTGTCCTAACTATCCCTATATGGTTTCCAGCCGCACCTAATTCATCGTTTCTCAAAGAAACGCAATCCTAACCGCTCCTGTAGGGTTTCCAGCTGCACCTAATCCATAATTTTTCAAGGAAACGCAATCCTAACGGCGCCTGTAGGGTTTCTAGCTGCATCTAATCCACTATTTCTCATGGAAGCCATGTCCTAACCACCCCTGTAGTATTTCCAGCCGCATTTAATCCAGTATTGCTCGAGGAAACGCGAGCCTAATATTACGTGTTGGTTTTCTAGCTGCACCTAATCCATTATGTTTCAAGGAAACGCAATCCTAACCGTGCCTGTTGGGTTTGGGGAAGTCCCAGTTGCGCACAGAATAAATCGGACACAGCACATTAAGTGAATCGGACACAGTAACAATCGGACACATAACAATCGGACACAGTAACAATCGGACACATAACAATCGGACACAGTAACAATCGGACACATAACAATCGGACACACGCTGGGACCGATCGGACACTCGCTGGGACCGATCGGACACACGCTGGGACCGATCGGACACACGCTGGGACCGATCGGACACACGCTGGGACCGATCGGACACACGCTGGGACCGATTGGACACACGCTGGGACCGATTGGACACACGCTGGGACCGATTGGACACACTCTGGTCCCGATCGGACACACGCTGGGACCGATCGGACACACTCTGGTTCCGATCGGACACACGCTGGGACCGATCGGACACACGCTGGTCCCGATTGGACACACGAAGGCTACGCCATGAAGCCATGCATCAGGGCGAGATGCAGCTGCAAGGGGATGACCAGAGCAAGATCATACCGCCGTGGGGGATGAATGCCAGCGCGAGCGCTGCTCGTTTTATGACTTCTCGGCCAGGCGTCGAATCATCCTCCACCACAGTACCGGCGGAGGTGACTGGAGACCACCTCTCAATAATTCAAGAAGAGGAACGATCTCGCGGCCAGGCGCCGCTCCAGCCAGCTTCCAATACTGATACCGCAGCCAGGGGTAAGGCATCCGTCATCTGGGGCATGCTCGACTCTCCACCCAATGAACATTTGGATTTTGGATTTGACCGGGTGGAGGAACGTCGCAGCATCGATAGCCCAGCGGATGTCAGCGGATCGGTCATGCCATTTAAAGAGGCACCGTTGCAGGAAATCAGCTCACGTCACATCCCTTGGTTTTCCCGCCGATAGCAACATTACCGAAGAGGATCCGGCGTCTACGCCAATCAACGAGGAGGATTTTTGCGCCTAGAGGAGCAGGAGTGGGGATCGGCAAGGAGCTTCGGCGCGGGACACCCTGACCGCGACCTGTTCCGTTTTAGCTATTGTCCGTGCGAACGTACTGTCTGCAATTACCGACTCTTACCGTCCTCTTTAAAATACCGTACATTACCGATTATTGTCGCGACGCGGTTTAATATTGTTATACCGTGTGTGTGAGAGCGAGAGAGTGGCCACCCACAAATTGGAATTGGATTACCGTTGGAGGACTTTGGCGAGGCCACCCAGTCTTTCGAGTACCGGTGAGCGATCTCCCAAGAATTTTAACGAATAGGGAAAATTATTGTAAGTTAGTACCGCGTTAATTATAGCGGGTTATTGTTCACCGTGTGGCGTGTGCTTGTGTGTAGGAGTGTGGTGTAGCGGGTTTCGCGTACCGTTTTTTAAATTACCGCTAATTACCGTTATTTTAAATAGCGTCCGTTGTCTCCTTCGTTGCCCTTCCGTACCGGAACGGAGCAGCCGTTAGGGCATTAGTCCGGCCCTAGCGTAGTCGAATCAAAGATTGTTGTCTCACGTATTAGGATATTTAGGTAAATTCTCGTGGTCCACGTTCGACTCGTGGACCGAGGTGTGACTGTCTTAGATTCTGTGGCGAGCGAATTGTAGGAGCGATCCCAGTGAATCGCCCCCTCTACCGGTTTAAGCAAGCTGAGCAGCTCGGAGCTTTCCGTCCCGAGGGAATTCGACTCGAATACCGTTTCGTAATTTTTGGGTGGGATCAGGTCTGCTTATTACCGTTGCCGAAGACGCAACTGGCGCCCATACCGGACTTATCTCGTTTTGGTTTTTGGTTACCGCGCTCCCGTAGGCATTGGTATTTCGGCAGTCTGACGTGAGCGCGGGCGAGATTTACCGTCGTGTGCGGTGTAGGGAGTAGTATCGCGCGCGACAAAGGCGGCGGCCTGATCCTTTGGTTTGTTGGTTACCGCGAGTGAGTCTCGACGTCTCTCGGGCTGAAGTTTTAACGGTCGCGATCGGGATTTTGTGACGCTCGTAAAGAATAATATTGTACCGCGTTATTTATTTCAATAAATATCATTTACCGTATTTATTCTTTTATCGAGCCATTGGGCTTCCCGAATTACCGTTATAGCCTGTAGGGTTTTCAGCCGCATCTAATCCACTGTTTTTCATGGAAACGCAATCCTAACCGCGCTTGTAGGGTTTCCAGCTGCACCTAATCCATCATTTCTCAAGGAAACGCAATCCTAACCGCGCCTGTAGGGTTTCCAGCCGCATCTAATCCACTATTTCTCAAGGAAACGCAATCCTAACCGTGCCTGTAGGGTTTCCAGGGTAACACTGCAGAATACGGGCATCCTCACCAATTTTGATAAAACTTAACACACTTGTCAATTTCGATGCGCGGAACACGAATTCGTCAATTAAAAGTGTCGCTCATTAGCCGTTTAAGAGATATAAAATGTTAAACATCGCAGGTGACAGGTTAGAGAACCCCACATCGTCAGCACCTTTTGCGTTCGCTGATTGGTCGTTTCATTGCGCATGCGCAGTACGACACGTCGAGACACGGATGCGCGGTGAGCATTTAAATTGATTGAAATCACCAAGAGTAGGAAAAGAAATTTGGAAGCATGCGAATATGTTATATTACATTATGTTATAGGTTATTACATTACCCTAACCCTAGCCCCCAAGTTTAGATTATTGGTTTACAAAACAAATAATCCAAACTTCAGGGCGCCTCAAGCCTACCTGGGTAGATCGTCCTTCTTCGACAGATCTGTGCCTACCTAAGGTGACGCACACCTTTCCCCCCAATAAACCTAATAAAACCAACAAAATCCTAATAAACCAAACAGCACCAAATGAAGCAAATGAAGCGCGTAAAGCAAATAAAAGAATAATGCATAATTAAGGGCGCCTAAGGCCTCCCTGGGTAGATGGTCCTTCTTCGACAGATCTGAGCCTACCTAAGGTGACGCACACCTTTCCCCCCAATAAACCTAATAAAACCAACAAAATCCTAATAAACCAAACAGCACCAAATGAAGCAAATGAAGCGCGTAAAGCAAATAAAAGAATAATGCAAAATTCAGGGCGCCTAAGGCCTCCCTGGGTAGATGGTCCTTCTTCGACAGATCTGAGCCTACCTAAGGTGACGCATACCTTTCTCCCCAATAAACCTAATCCTAACCAACAAAATCCTAATAAACCAAACAGCACCAAATGAAGCGCGTAAAGCAAATAAAAGAATAATGCAAAATTCAGGGCGCCTAAGGCCTCCCTGGTTAGATGGTCCTTCTTCGACAGATCTGAGCCTACCTAAGGTGACGCACACCTTTCCCCCCAATAAACCTAATCCGAACCAACAAAATCCTAATAAACCAAACAGCACCAAATGAAGCGCGTAAAACAAATAAAAGAATAATGCAAAATTCAGGGCGCCTAAGGCCTCCCTGGGTAGATGGTCCTTCTTCGACAGATCTGAGCCTACCTAAGGTGACGCACACCTTTCCCCCCAATAAACCTAATAAAACCAACAAAATCCTAATAAACCAAACAGCTCCAAATGAAGCCAAATGAAGCGCGTGAAGCAAATAAAAGAATAATGCAAAATTCAGGGTGCCTAAGGCCTCCCTGGGTAGATCGTCCTTCTTCGACAGATCTGAGCCTACCTAAGGTGACGCACACCTTTCCCCCTAATAAAAGGTTTATTAGGATTTTGTTGGTTTTATTAGGTTTATTGGGGGGAAAGGTGTGCGTTACCTTAGGTAAGCTCAGATCTGTCGAAGAAGGACCATCTACCCAGGGAGGCCTTAGGCACCCTGAATTTTGCATTATTCTTTTATTTGCTTCACGCGCTTCATTTGCTTCATTTGGTGCTGTTTGGTTTATTAGGATTTTGTTGGTTTTATTAGGTTTATTGGGGGGAAAGGTGTGCGTCACCTTAGGTAGGCTCAGATCTGTCGAAGAAGGACGATCTACCCAGGGAGGCCTTAGGCGCCCTGAATTTTGCATTATTCTTTTATTTGCTTCACGCGCTTCATTTGCTTCATTTGGTGCTGTTTGGTTTATTAGGATTTTGTTGGTTTTATTAGGTTTATTGGGGGGAAAGGTGTGCGTCACCTTAGGTAGGCACAGATCTGTCGAAGAAGGACGATCTACCCAGGTAGGCTTGAGGCGCCCTGAAGTTTGGATTATTTGTTTTGTAAACCAATAATCTAAACTTGGGGGCTAGGGTTAGGGTAATGTAATAACCTATAACATAATGTAATATAACATATTCGCATGCTTCCAAATTTCTTTTCCTACTCTTGGTGATTTCAATCAATTTAAATGCTCACCGCGCATCCGTGTCTCTACGTGTCGTACTGCGCATGCGCAGTGGAACGACCAATCAGCGAACGCAAAGCTGCTGGCGATATGGCGATTTTTTAGCCTGTCACCTACGATATTTAACGTTTTATATCTCTCAAACGGCTAATGAGCGACACTTTTAATTGACGAATTCGTGTTCCACGCATCGAAATTGATAAGTGTGTAAAATCAGGCTATATTGGTGAGGATGCCCGTATTCTGCAGTTTTACCGTTTCCAGCCGCATCTAATCCACTGTTTCTCAAGGAAACGCAATCCTAACCGCGCCTGTAGGGTTTCCAGCCGCATCTAATCCACTGTTTCTCAAGGAAACGCAATCCTAACCGCGTATGTAGGGTTTCCAGCTGCACCTAATCCATTATTTTTCAATGAAACGCAATCCTAACCCCGCCTGTAGGGTTTCCAGCCGCATCTAATCCACTGTTTCTCAAGGAAACGCAATTCTAACCGTGCCTGTAGGGTTTCCAGCCGCATCTAATCCACTATTTCACAAGGAAGCCCTGTCCTAAACCATCCCTGTATTGTTTTCAGCCGCATTTAATCCAGTATTTCTCCAGGAACCGCAATCCTAACCGTGCCTGTTGGGTTTCCAGCCGCATCTAATCCACTGTTTCTCAAGGAAACGCAATCCTACCCGTGCCTATAGGGTTTCCAGCCGCATCTAATCCACTGTTTCTCATGGAAACGCAATCCTAACCGTGCCTGTAGGGTTTTCAGCCGCATCTAATCCACTGTTTCTCATGGAAACGCAATCCTAACCATGCCTGTAGGGTTTGCAGCCGCATCTTATCCACTATTTCACAAGGAAACCCTGCCCTCACTATCCCTATATGGTTACCAGCCACATCTAATCCACTGTTTCTCATGGAAACGCAATCCTAACCGTGCCTGTGGGGTTTTCAGCCGCATCTAATCCACTATTTCTCAAGGAAACCCTGTCCTAACTATCCCTATATGGTTTCCAGCCGCACCTAATTCATTGTTTCTCAAAAAAACGCAATCCTGACCGCGCCTGTAAGGTTTCCAGCTGCACCTAATTCATCGTTTCTCAAAGAAACGCAATCCTAACCGCGCCTGTAGGGTTTCCCGCTGCACCTAATCCATTATTTTTCAAGGAAACGCAATCCTAACCGTGCCTGTTAGGTTTCGAGCCGCATCTAATCCACTATTTCACAAGGAATCGCAAGCCTAACCATGCCTGTTGGATTTCGAGCCACACCTAATCCACTGCTTGTCAAGAAAACGCGATCCTAACCGTTCCTGTAGGGTTTCCAGCTACATCTAACTCGGTATTTTTCAAGGAAACGCAATCCTAACCGCGCCTGTAAGGATTCCAGCTGCACCTAATTCATCGTTTCTCAAAGAAACGCAATCCTAACCGCGCCTGTAGAGTTACCAGCTACACCTAAATCGGTATTTTTCAAGGAAACGCAATCCTAACAGCGCCTGTAGGGTTCCCAACCGCATCTAATCCACCATTTCTCAAGGAAACCTTGTCCTAACTATCCCTATATGGTTTCCAGCCGCACCTAATTCATCGTTTCACAAGGAAAGGCAATCCTAACCGCGCCTGTAGGGTTTCCAGCTGCACCTAATCCATTATTTTTCAAGGAAACGCAATCCTAACGGCGCCTGTAGGGTTTCTAGCTGCATCTAATCCACTATTTCTCATGGAAGCCATGTCCTAACCACCCCTGTAGTATTTCCAGCCGCATTTAATCCAGTATTGCTCGAGGAAACGCGAGCCTAATATTACGTGTTGGTTTTCTAGCTGCACCTAATCCATTATGTTTCAAGGAAACGAAATCCTAACCTCGCCTGTAGGGTTTCCAGCCGCATCTAATCCACTATTTCTCAAGGAAGCCTTGTCCTAACCACCTCTGTAGGGTTTGCAGCCGCATCTTATCTACTATTTCTCAAGGAAACCCTGTCCTAACTATCACTATATGGTTTCCAGCCGCACCTAATTCATCGTTTCTCATGGAAACGCAATCCTAACCGCGCCTGTAGGGTTTCCAGCTGCACCTAATCCATTATTTTTCAAGGAAACGCAATCCTAACCGCGCCTGTAGGGTTTCCAGCTGCACCTAATCCATTATTTTTCAAGGAAACGCAATCCTAACAGCGCCTGTAGGGTTCCCAGCCGCATCTAATCCACCATTTCTCAAGGAAACCCTGTCCTAACTATCCCTATATGGTTTCCAGCCGCACCTAATTCATCGTTTCTCAAAGAAACGCAATCCTAACCGCTCCTGTAGGGTTTCCAGCTGCACCTAATCCATAATTTTTCAAGGAAACGCAATCCTAACGGCGCCTGTAGGGTTTCTAGCTGCATCTAATCCACTATTTCTCATGGAAGCCATGTCCTAACCACCCCTGTAGTATTTCCAGCCGCATTTATTCCAGTATTGCTCGAGGAAACGCGAGCCTAATATTACGTGTTGGTTTTCTAGCTGCACCTAATCCATTATGTTTCAAGGAAACGAAATCCTAACCTCGCCTGTAGGGTTTCCAGCCGCATCTAATCCACTATTTCTCAAGGAAGCCTTGTCCTAACCACCTCTGTAGGGTTTGCAGCCGCATCTTATCTACTATTTCTCAAGGAAACCCGGTCCTAACTATCACTATATGGTTTCCAGCCGTACCTAATTCATCGTTTCTCAAGGAAACGCAATCCTAACCGCGCCTGTAGGGTTTCCAGCTGCACCTAATCCATAATTTTTCAAGGAAACGCAATCCTAACGGCGCCTGTAGGGTTTCTAGCTGCATCTAATCCACTATTTCTCATGGAAGCCATGTCCTAACCACCCCTGTAGTATTTCCAGCCGCATTTAATCCAGTATTTCTCGAGAAAACGCGGGCTTAACATTCCGTGTTGGGTTTACAGCTGCACCTAATCCATTATTTTTCAAGGAAACGAAATCCTAACATCGCCTGTAGGGTTTCCAGCCGCATCTAATCCACTATTTCTCAAAGAAGCCTTGTCCTAACCACCCCTGTAGGGTTTGCAGACGCACCTTATCCATTATTTCTTAAGGAAACGCTGTCCTAACTATCCCTATATGATTTCCAGCCGCACCTAATTCATCGTTCCTCAAGGAAACGCAATCCTAATCGCGCCTGTAGGGTTTCCAGTCGCATCTAATCCACTGTTCCTCATGGAAACGCAATCCTAACCGTGCCTGTAGGGTTTTCAGCCGCATCTAATCCACTGTTTCTCATGGAAACGCAATCCTAACCATGCCTGTAGGGTTTGCAGCCACATCTTACCCACTATTTCTCAAGGAAACCCTGTCCTAACTATCCCTATATGGTTTCCAGCCGCACCTAATTCATCGTTTCTCAAAGAAACGCAATCCTAACCGCTCCTGTAGGGTTTCCAGCTGCACCTAATCCATAATTTTTCAAGGAAACGCAATCCTAACGGCGCCTGTAGGGTTTCTAGCTGCATCTAATCCACTATTTCTCATGGAAGCCATGTCCTAACCACCCCTGTAGTATTTCCAGCCGCATTTAATCCAGTATTGCTCGAGGAAACGCGAGCCTAATATTACGTGTTGGTTTTCTAGCTGCACCTAATCCATTATGTTTCAAGGAAACGCAATCCTAACCGTGCCTGTTGGGTTTGGGGAAGTCCCAGTTGCGCACAGAATAAATCGGACACAGCACATTAAGTGAATCGGACACAGTAACAATCGGACACATAACAATCGGACACAGTAACAATCGGACACATAACAATCGGACACAGTAACAATCGGACACATAACAATCGGACACACGCTGGGACCGATCGGACACTCGCTGGGACCGATCGGACACACGCTGGGACCGATCGGACACACGCTGGGACCGATCGGACACACGCTGGGACCGATCGGACACACGCTGGGACCGATTGGACACACGCTGGGACCGATTGGACACACGCTGGGACCGATTGGACACACTCTGGTCCCGATCGGACACACGCTGGGACCGATCGGACACACTCTGGTTCCGATCGGACACACGCTGGGACCGATCGGACACACGCTGGTCCCGATTGGACACACGAAGGCTACGCCATGAAGCCATGCATCAGGGCGAGATGCAGCTGCAAGGGGATGACCAGAGCAAGATCATACCGCCGTGGGGGATGAATGCCAGCGCGAGCGCTGCTCGTTTTATGACTTCTCGGCCAGGCGTCGAATCATCCTCCACCACAGTACCGGCGGAGGTGACTGGAGACCACCTCTCAATAATTCAAGAAGAGGAACGATCTCGCGGCCAGGCGCCGCTCCAGCCAGCTTCCAATACTGATACCGCAGCCAGGGGTAAGGCATCCGTCATCTGGGGCATGCTCGACTCTCCACCCAATGAACATTTGGATTTTGGATTTGACCGGGTGGAGGAACGTCGCAGCATCGATAGCCCAGCGGATGTCAGCGGATCGGTCATGCCATTTAAAGAGGCACCGTTGCAGGAAATCAGCTCACGTCACATCCCTTGGTTTTCCCGCCGATAGCAACATTACCGAAGAGGATCCGGCGTCTACGCCAATCAACGAGGAGGATTTTTGCGCCTAGAGGAGCAGGAGTGGGGATCGGCAAGGAGCTTCGGCGCGGGACACCCTGACCGCGACCTGTTCCGTTTTAGCTATTGTCCGTGCGAACGTACTGTCTGCAATTACCGACTCTTACCGTCCTCTTTAAAATACCGTACATTACCGATTATTGTCGCGACGCGGTTTAATATTGTTATACCGTGTGTGTGAGAGCGAGAGAGTGGCCACCCACAAATTGGAATTGGATTACCGTTGGAGGACTTTGGCGAGGCCACCCAGTCTTTCGAGTACCGGTGAGCGATCTCCCAAGAATTTTAACGAATAGGGAAAATTATTGTAAGTTAGTACCGCGTTAATTATAGCGGGTTATTGTTCACCGTGTGGCGTGTGCTTGTGTGTAGGAGTGTGGTGTAGCGGGTTTCGCGTACCGTTTTTTAAATTACCGCTAATTACCGTTATTTTAAATAGCGTCCGTTGTCTCCTTCGTTGCCCTTCCGTACCGGAACGGAGCAGCCGTTAGGGCATTAGTCCGGCCCTAGCGTAGTCGAATCAAAGATTGTTGTCTCACGTATTAGGATATTTAGGTAAATTCTCGTGGTCCACGTTCGACTCGTGGACCGAGGTGTGACTGTCTTAGATTCTGTGGCGAGCGAATTGTAGGAGCGATCCCAGTGAATCGCCCCCTCTACCGGTTTAAGCAAGCTGAGCAGCTCGGAGCTTTCCGTCCCGAGGGAATTCGACTCGAATACCGTTTCGTAATTTTTGGGTGGGATCAGGTCTGCTTATTACCGTTGCCGAAGACGCAACTGGCGCCCATACCGGACTTCTTCTTCTTCCTGGTTTGGGTGGACTTGGGCGTGAGCCCTGCCCATAGATTCTAGGATGGTTTAGCCTCTTCCCTATCCTGTCTGGTCTTTCCGCTTATTTATCCCTCTGGTGTTATGGTTCCTCCTTATATTTATTTTATATTTCTATGTCCGCTTCCCTGAAAAATAAAGCGACTGTTTCCAGGGTTTGGAAGGAGGTTGAGAAGGATAAAGATCTTATGTCGTGAGGGTTTTGGAGGTTTAGGTTTCTTAAGTTTTCTTCTAATATCTCTGTAAGTGTTGCGTTTTTCGGGCATCCAAACGTTATATGATTTAAATCTTGAATTTCTCCCTTTTCACAATCGCATTTGTTGTCTGGGATTATATTAATTTTGTGTAGGTGAGCTCTACATCTTGTATGATTAGACCTAATCCTGTTTATTGTAGAAATTAGTTGTCGGCTGAGCGGCCTTTTTCCCCCTTCGAACCATGGGGTGTCGGAGGGGTCGTTTTCTGAAAGTTTGGAATATAATCGAAGATTTTTGTTTTCTGCCACTGTTACCCTCGAGCTGTGTTGGGTCTTGATTATTTCTTTTAAAAGTTTCTTCGTGGTGCTCTTGGGGATTTTGGCCGATAGCCATATTCCTGACGTGGCCGCTTCCTTGGCTAGCTTGTCCGCCGTTTCATTTCCTTTAATTCCCTTGTGACCTGGTACCCAGATCAGGTCGATCTTAGTTCCGGATTTTGCCAGCCTGTAGATCCAAAATTTTAGCTCCCTTATTATATACGATTGATTTTTCCCAATAGTGGGTTGACTTATTTTCATTATGGTCCCTAGCGAGTCCGAAATTATCCTTCCGTTTCTTGGTTTTCTTATCCTAAAAAGCTTGATAGCCTGAGCAATCGCCAAGGCTTCTGCGTCCTGGGAGCTCAAGTCCCTGTCAGTTTTATAGGTAAAAACTTTGTTTTCGTCTAAAATGCTTATAGCTAGCCCTACTTTTCCCTCCTTCTTGTCCTTGGACGCGTCCGTATATATTTCTAAGTCGCTGTTTCCTAATTGTTTGAGCCCTTCATTGAAGGTGTCCATACCGGACTTATCTCGTTTTGGTTTTTGGTTACCGCGCTCCCGTAGGCATTGGTATTTCGGCAGTCTGACGTGAGCGCGGGCGAGATTTACCGTCGTGTGCGGTGTAGGGAGTAGTATCGCGCGCGACAAAGGCGGCGGCCTGATCCTTTGGTTTGTTGGTTACCGCGAGTGAGTCTCGACGTCTCTCGGGCTGAAGTTTTAACGGTCGCGATCGGGATTTTGTGACGCTCGTAAAGAATAATATTGTACCGCGTTATTTATTTCAATAAATATCATTTACCGTATTTATTCTTTTATCGAGCCATTGGGCTTCCCGAATTACCGTTATAGCCTGTAGGGTTTTCAGCCGCATCTAATCCACTGTTTTTCATGGAAACGCAATCCTAACCGCGCTTGTAGGGTTTCCAGCTGCACCTAATCCATCATTTCTCAAGGAAACGCAATCCTAACCGCGCCTGTAGGGTTTCCAGCCGCATCTAATCCACTATTTCTCAAGGAAACGCAATCCTAACCGTGCCTGTAGGGTTTCCAGGGTAACACTGCAGAATACGGGCATCCTCACCAATTTTGATAAAACTTAACACACTTGTCAATTTCGATGCGCGGAACACGAATTCGTCAATTAAAAGTGTCGCTCATTAGCCGTTTAAGAGATATAAAATGTTAAACATCGCAGGTGACAGGTTAGAGAACCCCACATCGTCAGCACCTTTTGCGTTCGCTGATTGGTCGTTTCATTGCGCATGCGCAGTACGACACGTCGAGACACGGATGCGCGGTGAGCATTTAAATTGATTGAAATCACCAAGAGTAGGAAAAGAAATTTGGAAGCATGCGAATATGTTATATTACATTATGTTATAGGTTATTACATTACCCTAACCCTAGCCCCCAAGTTTAGATTATTGGTTTACAAAACAAATAATCCAAACTTCAGGGCGCCTCAAGCCTACCTGGGTAGATCGTCCTTCTTCGACAGATCTGTGCCTACCTAAGGTGACGCACACCTTTCCCCCCAATAAACCTAATAAAACCAACAAAATCCTAATAAACCAAACAGCACCAAATGAAGCAAATGAAGCGCGTAAAGCAAATAAAAGAATAATGCATAATTAAGGGCGCCTAAGGCCTCCCTGGGTAGATGGTCCTTCTTCGACAGATCTGAGCCTACCTAAGGTGACGCACACCTTTCCCCCCAATAAACCTAATAAAACCAACAAAATCCTAATAAACCAAACAGCACCAAATGAAGCAAATGAAGCGCGTAAAGCAAATAAAAGAATAATGCAAAATTCAGGGCGCCTAAGGCCTCCCTGGGTAGATGGTCCTTCTTCGACAGATCTGAGCCTACCTAAGGTGACGCATACCTTTCTCCCCAATAAACCTAATCCTAACCAACAAAATCCTAATAAACCAAACAGCACCAAATGAAGCGCGTAAAACAAATAAAAGAATAATGCAAAATTCAGGGCGCCTAAGGCCTCCCTGGGTAGATGGCCCTTCTTCGACAGATCTGAGCCTACCTAAGGTGACGCACACCTTTCCCCCCAATAAACCTAATAAAACCAACAAAATCCTAATAAACCAAACAGCACCAAATGAAGCAAATGAAGCGCGTGAAGCAAATAAAAGAATAATGCAAAATTCAGGGCGCCTAAAGCCTCCCTGGGTAGATCGTCCTTCTTCGACAGATCTGAGCCTACCTAAGGTGCGCACACCTTTCCCCCCAATAAACCTAATAAAACCAACAAAATCCTAATAAACCAAACAGCACCAAATGAAGCAAATGAAGCGCGTAAAGCAAATAAAAGAATAATGCAAAATTCAGGGCGCCTAAGGCCTCCCTGGGTAGATCGTCCTTCTTCGACAGATCTGAGTTTACCTAAGGTGACGCACACCTTTCCCCCCAAAAAACCTAATAAAACCAACAAAATCCTAATAAACCAAACAGCACCAAATGAAGCGCGTAAAGCAAATAAAAGAATAATGCAAAATTCAGGGCGCCTAAGGCCTCCCTGGTTAGATGGTCCTTCTTCGACAGATCTGAGCCTACCTAAGGTGACGCACACCTTTCCCCCCAATAAACCTAATCCGAACCAACAAAATCCTAATAAACCAAACAGCACCAAATGAAGCGCGTAAAACAAATAAAAGAATAATGCAAAATTCAGGGCGCCTAAGGCCTCCCTGGGTAGATGGTCCTTCTTCGACAGATCTGAGCCTACCTAAGGTGACGCACACCTTTCCCCCCAATAAACCTAATAAAACCAACAAAATCCTAATAAACCAAACAGCACCAAATGAAGCAAATGAAGCGCGTAAAGCAAATAAAAGAATAATGCATAATTAAGGGCGCCTAAGGCCTCCCTGGGTAGATGGTCCTTCTTCGACAGATCTGAGCCTACCTAAGGTGACGCACACCTTTCCCCCCAATAAACCTAATAAAACCAACAAAATCCTAATAAACCAAACAGCACCAAATGAAGCAAATGAAGCGCGTAAAGCAAATAAAAGAATAATGCAAAATTCAGGGCGCCTAAGGCCTCCCTGGGTAGATGGTCCTTCTTCGACAGATCTGAGCCTACCTAAGGTGACGCATACCTTTCTCCCCAATAAACCTAATCCTAACCAACAAAATCCTAATAAACCAAACAGCACCAAATGAAGCGCGTAAAACAAATAAAAGAATAATGCAAAATTCAGGGCGCCTAAGGCCTCCCTGGGTAGATGGCCCTTCTTCGACAGATCTGAGCCTACCTAAGGTGACGCACACCTTTCCCCCCAATAAACCTAATAAAACCAACAAAATCCTAATAAACCAAACAGCACCAAATGAAGCAAATGAAGCGCGTGAAGCAAATAAAAGAATAATGCAAAATTCAGGGCGCCTAAAGCCTCCCTGGGTAGATCGTCCTTCTTCGACAGATCTGAGCCTACCTAAGGTGCACACACCTTTCCCCCCAATAAACCTAATAAAACCAACAAAATCCTAATAAACCAAACAGCACCAAATGAAGCAAATGAAGCGCGTAAAGCAAATAAAAGAATAATGCAAAATTCAGGGCGCCTAAGGCCTCCCTGGGTAGATCGTCCTTCTTCGACAGATCTGAGTTTACCTAAGGTGACGCACACCTTTCCCCCCAAAAAACCTAATAAAACCAACAAAATCCTAATAAACCAAACAGCACCAAATGAAGCGCGTAAAGCAAATAAAAGAATAATGCAAAATTCAGGGCGCCTAAGGCCTCCCTGGTTAGATGGTCCTTCTTCGACAGATCTGAGCCTACCTAAGGTGACGCACACCTTTCCCCCCAATAAACTTAATCCGAACCAACAAAATCCTAATAAACCAAACAGCACCAAATGAAGCGCGTAAAACAAATAAAAGAATAATGCAAAATTCAGGGCGCCTAAGGCCTCCCTGGGTAGATGGTCCTTCTTCGACAGATCTGAGCCTACCTAAGGTGACGCACACCTTTCCCCCCAATAAACCTAATAAAACCAACAAAATCCTAATAAACCAAACAGCACCAAATGAAGCCAAATGAAGCGCGTGAAGCAAATAAAAGAATAATGCAAAATTCAGGGTGCCTAAGGCCTCCCTGGGTAGATCGTCCTTCTTCGACAGATCTGAGCCTACCTAAGGTGACGCACACCTTTCCCCCTAATAAAAGGTTTATTAGGATTTTGTTGGTTTTATTAGGTTTATTGGGGGGAAAGGTGTGCGTTACCTTAGGTAAGCTCAGATCTGTCGAAGAAGGACCATCTACCCAGGGAGGCCTTAGGCACCCTGAATTTTGCATTATTCTTTTATTTGCTTCACGCGCTTCATTTGCTTCATTTGGTGCTGTTTGGTTTATTAGGATTTTGTTGGTTTTATTAGGTTTATTGGGGGGAAAGGTGTGCGTCACCTTAGGTAGGCTCAGATCTGTCGAAGAAGGACGATCTACCCAGGGAGGCCTTAGGCGCCCTGAATTTTGCATTATTCTTTTATTTGCTTCACGCGCTTCATTTGCTTCATTTGGTGCTGTTTGGTTTATTAGGATTTTGTTGGTTTTATTAGGTTTATTGGGGGGAAAGGTGTGCGTCACCTTAGGTAGGCACAGATCTGTCGAAGAAGGACGATCTACCCAGGTAGGCTTGAGGCGCCCTGAAGTTTGGATTATTTGTTTTGTAAACCAATAATCTAAACTTGGGGGCTAGGGTTAGGGTAATGTAATAACCTATAACATAATGTAATATAACATATTCGCATGCTTCCAAATTTCTTTTCCTACTCTTGGTGATTTCAATCAATTTAAATGCTCACCGCGCATCCGTGTCTCTACGTGTCGTACTGCGCATGCGCAGTGGAACGACCAATCAGCGAACGCAAAGCTGCTGGCGATATGGCGATTTTTTAGCCTGTCACCTACGATATTTAACGTTTTATATCTCTCAAACGGCTAATGAGCGACACTTTTAATTGACGAATTCGTGTTCCACGCATCGAAATTGATAAGTGTGTAAAATCAGGCTATATTGGTGAGGATGCCCGTATTCTGCAGTTTTACCGTTTCCAGCCGCATCTAATCCACTGTTTCTCAAGGAAACGCAATCCTAACCGCGCTTGTAGGGTTTCCAGCCGCATCTAATCCACTGTTTCTCAAGGAAACGCAATCCTAACCGCGTATGTAGGGTTTCCAGCTGCACCTAATCCATTATTTTTCAATGAAACGCAATCCTAACCCCGCCTGTAGGGTTTCCAGCCGCATCTAATCCACTGTTTCTCAAGGAAACGCAATTCTAACCGTGCCTGTAGGGTTTCCAGCCGCATCTAATCCACTATTTCACAAGGAAGCCCTGTCCTAAACCATCCCTGTATTGTTTTCAGCCGCATTTAATCCAGTATTTCTCCAGGAACCGCAATCCTAACCGTGCCTGTTGGGTTTCCAGCCGCATCTAATCCACTGTTTCTCAAGGAAACGCAATCCTACCCGTGCCTATAGGGTTTCCAGCCGCATCTAATCCACTGTTTCTCATGGAAACGCAATCCTAACCGTGCCTGTAGGGTTTTCAGCCGCATCTAATCCACTGTTTCTCATGGAAACGCAATCCTAACCATGCCTGTAGGGTTTGCAGCCGCATCTTATCCACTATTTCACAAGGAAACCCTGCCCTCACTATCCCTATATGGTTACCAGCCACATCTAATCCACTGTTTCTCATGGAAACGCAATCCTAACCGTGCCTGTGGGGTTTTCAGCCGCATCTAATCCACTATTTCTCAAGGAAACCCTGTCCTAACTATCCCTATATGGTTTCCAGCCGCACCTAATTCATTGTTTCTCAAAAAAACGCAATCCTGACCGCGCCTGTAAGGTTTCCAGCTGCACCTAATTCATCGTTTCTCAAAGAAACGCAATCCTAACCGCGCCTGTAGGGTTTCCCGCTGCACCTAATCCATTATTTTTCAAGGAAACGCAATCCTAACCGTGCCTGTTAGGTTTCGAGCCGCATCTAATCCACTATTTCACAAGGAATCGCAAGCCTAACCATGCCTGTTGGATTTCGAGCCACACCTAATCCACTGCTTGTCAAGAAAACGCGATCCTAACCGTTCCTGTAGGGTTTCCAGCTACATCTAACTCGGTATTTTTCAAGGAAACGCAATCCTAACCGCGCCTGTAAGGATTCCAGCTGCACCTAATTCATCGTTTCTCAAAGAAACGCAATCCTAACCGCGCCTGTAGAGTTACCAGCTACACCTAAATCGGTATTTTTCAAGGAAACGCAATCCTAACAGCGCCTGTAGGGTTCCCAACCGCATCTAATCCACCATTTCTCAAGGAAACCTTGTCCTAACTATCCCTATATGGTTTCCAGCCGCACCTAATTCATCGTTTCACAAGGAAAGGCAATCCTAACCGCGCCTGTAGGGTTTCCAGCTGCACCTAATCCATTATTTTTCAAGGAAACGCAATCCTAACGGCGCCTGTAGGGTTTCTAGCTGCATCTAATCCACTATTTCTCATGGAAGCCATGTCCTAACCACCCCTGTAGTATTTCCAGCCGCATTTAATCCAGTATTGCTCGAGGAAACGCGAGCCTAATATTACGTGTTGGTTTTCTAGCTGCACCTAATCCATTATGTTTCAAGGAAACGAAATCCTAACCTCGCCTGTAGGGTTTCCAGCCGCATCTAATCCACTATTTCTCAAGGAAGCCTTGTCCTAACCACCTCTGTAGGGTTTGCAGCCGCATCTTATCTACTATTTCTCAAGGAAACCCTGTCCTAACTATCACTATATGGTTTCCAGCCGCACCTAATTCATCGTTTCTCATGGAAACGCAATCCTAACCGCGCCTGTAGGGTTTCCAGCTGCACCTAATCCATTATTTTTCAAGGAAACGCAATCCTAACCGCGCCTGTAGGGTTTCCAGCTGCACCTAATCCATTATTTTTCAAGGAAACGCAATCCTAATAGCGCCTGTAGGGTTCCCAGCCGCATCTAATCCACCATTTCTCAAGGAAACCCTGTCCTAACTATCCCTATATGGTTTCCAGCCGCACCTAATTCATCGTTTCTCAAAGAAACGCAATCCTAACCGCTCCTGTAGGGTTTCCAGCTGCACCTAATCCATAATTTTTCAAGGAAACGCAATCCTAACGGCGCCTGTAGGGTTTCTAGCTGCATCTAATCCACTATTTCTCATGGAAGCCATGTCCTAACCACCCCTGTAGTATTTCCAGCCGCATTTATTCCAGTATTGCTCGAGGAAACGCGAGCCTAATATTACGTGTTGGTTTTCTAGCTGCACCTAATCCATTATGTTTCAAGGAAACGAAATCCTAACCTCGCCTGTAGGGTTTCCAGCCGCATCTAATCCACTATTTCTCAAGGAAGCCTTGTCCTAACCACCTCTGTAGGGTTTGCAGCCGCATCTTATCTACTATTTCTCAAGGAAACCCGGTCCTAACTATCACTATATGGTTTCCAGCCGTACCTAATTCATCGTTTCTCAAGGAAACGCAATCCTAACCGCGCCTGTAGGGTTTCCAGCTGCACCTAATCCATAATTTTTCAAGGAAACGCAATCCTAACGGCGCCTGTAGGGTTTCTAGCTGCATCTAATCCACTATTTCTCATGGAAGCCATGTCCTAACCACCCCTGTAGTATTTCCAGCCGCATTTAATCCAGTATTTCTCGAGAAAACGCGGGCTTAACATTCCGTGTTGGGTTTACAGCTGCACCTAATCCATTATTTTTCAAGGAAACGAAATCCTAACATCGCCTGTAGGGTTTCCAGCCGCATCTAATCCACTATTTCTCAAAGAAGCCTTGTCCTAACCACCCCTGTAGGGTTTGCAGACGCACCTTATCCATTATTTCTTAAGGAAACGCTGTCCTAACTATCCCTATATGATTTCCAGCCGCACCTAATTCATCGTTCCTCAAGGAAACGCAATCCTAATCGCGCCTGTAGGGTTTCCAGTCGCATCTAATCCACTGTTCCTCATGGAAACGCAATCCTAACCGTGCCTGTAGGGTTTTCAGCCGCATCTAATCCACTGTTTCTCATGGAAACGCAATCCTAACCATGCCTGTAGGGTTTGCAGCCACATCTTACCCACTATTTCTCAAGGAAACCCTGTCCTAACTATCCCTATATGGTTTCCAGCCGCACCTAATTCATCGTTTCTCAAAGAAACGCAATCCTAACCGCTCCTGTAGGGTTTCCAGCTGCACCTAATCCATAATTTTTCAAGGAAACGCAATCCTAACGGCGCCTGTAGGGTTTCTAGCTGCATCTAATCCACTATTTCTCATGGAAGCCATGTCCTAACCACCCCTGTAGTATTTCCAGCCGCATTTAATCCAGTATTGCTCGAGGAAACGCGAGCCTAATATTACGTGTTGGTTTTCTAGCTGCACCTAATCCATTATGTTTCAAGGAAACGCAATCCTAACCGTGCCTGTTGGGTTTGGGGAAGTCCCAGTTGCGCACAGAATAAATCGGACACAGCACATTAAGTGAATCGGACACAGTAACAATCGGACACATAACAATCGGACACAGTAACAATCGGACACATAACAATCGGACACAGTAACAATCGGACACATAACAATCGGACACACGCTGGGACCGATCGGACACTCGCTGGGACCGATCGGACACACGCTGGGACCGATCGGACACACGCTGGGACCGATCGGACACACGCTGGGACCGATCGGACACACGCTGGGACCGATTGGACACACGCTGGGACCGATTGGACACACTCTGGTCCCGATCGGACACACGCTGGGACCGATCGGACACACTCTGGTTCCGATCGGACACACGCTGGGACCGATCGGACACACGCTGGTCCCGATTGGACACACGAAGGCTACGCCATGAAGCCATGCATCAGGGCGAGATGCAGCTGCAAGGGGATGACCAGAGCAAGATCATACCGCCGTGGGGGATGAATGCCAGCGCGAGCGCTGCTCGTTTTATGACTTCTCGGCCAGGCGCCGAATCATCCTCCACCACAGTACCGGCGGAGGTGACTGGAGACCACCTCTCAATAATTCAAGAAGAGGAACGATCTCGCGGCCAGGCGCCGCTCCAGCCAGCTTCCAATACTGATACCGCAGCCAGGGGTAAGGCATCCGTCATCTGGGGCATGCTCGACTCTCCACCCAATGAACATTTGGATTTTGGATTTGACCGGGTGGAGGAACGTCGCAGCATCGATAGCCCAGCGGATGTCAGCGGATCGGTCATGCCATTTAAAGAGGCACCCTTGCAGGAAATCAGCTCACGTCACATCCCTTGGTTTTCCCGCCGATAGCAACATTACCGAAGAGGATCCGGCGTCTACGCCAATCAACGAGGAGGATTTTTGCGCCTAGAGGAGCAGGAGTGGGGATCGGCAAGGAGCTTCGGCGCGGGACACCCTGACCGCGACCTGTTCCGTTTTAGCTATTGTCCGTGCGAACGTACTGTCTGCAATTACCGACTCTTACCGTCCTCTTTAAAATACCGTACATTACCGATTATTGTCGCGACGCGGTTTAATATTGTTATACCGTGTGTGTGAGAGCGAGAGAGTGGCCACCCACAAATTGGAATTGGATTACCGTTGGAGGACTTTGGCGAGGCCACCCAGTCTTTCGAGTACCGGTGAGCGATCTCCCAAGAATTTTAACGAATAGGGAAAATTATTGTAAGTTAGTACCGCGTTAATTATAGCGGGTTATTGTTCACCGTGTGGCGTGTGCTTGTGTGTAGGAGTGTGGTGTAGCGGGTTTCGCGTACCGTTTTTTAAATTACCGCTAATTACCGTTATTTTAAATAGCGTCCGTTGTCTCCTTCGTTGCCCTTCCGTACCGGAACGGAGCAGCCGTTAGGGCATTAGTCCGGCCCTAGCGTAGTCGAATCAAAGATTGTTGTCTCACGTATTAGGATATTTAGGTAAATTCTCGTGGTCCACGTTCGACTCGTGGACCGAGGTGTGACTGTCTTAGATTCTGTGGCGAGCGAATTGTAGGAGCGATCCCAGTGAATCGCCCCCTCTACCGGTTTAAGCAAGCTGAGCAGCTCGGAGCTTTCCGTCCCGAGGGAATTCGACTCGAATACCGTTTCGTAATTTTTGGGTGGGATCAGGTCTGCTTATTACCGTTGCCGAAGACGCAACTGGCGCCCATACCGGACTTATCTCGTTTTGGTTTTTGGTTACCGCGCTCCCGTAGGCATTGGTATTTCGGCAGTCTGACGTGAGCGCGGGCGAGATTTACCGTCGTGTGCGGTGTAGGGAGTAGTATCGCGCGCGACAAAGGCGGCGGCCTGATCCTTTGGTTTGTTGGTTACCGCGAGTGAGTCTCGACGTCTCTCGGGCTGAAGTTTTAACGGTCGCGATCGGGATTTTGTGACGCTCGTAAAGAATAATATTGTACCGCGTTATTTATTTCAATAAATATCATTTACCGTATTTATTCTTTTATCGAGCCATTGGGCTTCCCGAATTACCGTTATAGCCTGTAGGGTTTTCAGCCGCATCTAATCCACTGTTTTTCATGGAAACGCAATCCTAACCGCGCTTGTAGGGTTTCCAGCTGCACCTAATCCATCATTTCTCAAGGAAACGCAATCCTAACCGCGCCTGTAGGGTTTCCAGCCGCATCTAATCCACTATTTCTCAAGGAAACGCAATCCTAACCGTGCCTGTAGGGTTTCCAGGGTAACACTGCAGAATACGGGCATCCTCACCAATTTTGATAAAACTTAACACACTTGTCAATTTCGATGCGCGGAACACGAATTCGTCAATTAAAAGTGTCGCTCATTAGCCGTTTAAGAGATATAAAATGTTAAACATCGCAGGTGACAGGTTAGAGAACCCCACATCGTCAGCACCTTTTGCGTTCGCTGATTGGTCGTTTCATTGCGCATGCGCAGTACGACACGTCGAGACACGGATGCGCGGTGAGCATTTAAATTGATTGAAATCACCAAGAGTAGGAAAAGAAATTTGGAAGCATGCGAATATGTTATATTACATTATGTTATAGGTTATTACATTACCCTAACCCTAGCCCCCAAGTTTAGATTATTGGTTTACAAAACAAATAATCCAAACTTCAGGGCGCCTCAAGCCTACCTGGGTAGATCGTCCTTCTTCGACAGATCTGTGCCTACCTAAGGTGACGCACACCTTTCCCCCCAATAAACCTAATAAAACCAACAAAATCCTAATAAACCAAACAGCACCAAATGAAGCAAATGAAGCGCGTAAAGCAAATAAAAGAATAATGCATAATTAAGGGCGCCTAAGGCCTCCCTGGGTAGATGGTCCTTCTTCGACAGATCTGAGCCTACCTAAGGTGACGCACACCTTTCCCCCCAATAAACCTAATAAAACCAACAAAATCCTAATAAACCAAACAGCACCAAATGAAGCAAATGAAGCGCGTAAAGCAAATAAAAGAATAATGCAAAATTCAGGGCGCCTAAGGCCTCCCTGGGTAGATGGTCCTTCTTCGACAGATCTGAGCCTACCTAAGGTGACGCATACCTTTCTCCCCAATAAACCTAATCCTAACCAACAAAATCCTAATAAACCAAACAGCACCAAATGAAGCGCGTAAAACAAATAAAAGAATAATGCAAAATTCAGGGCGCCTAAGGCCTCCCTGGGTAGATGGCCCTTCTTCGACAGATCTGAGCCTACCTAAGGTGACGCACACCTTTCCCCCCAATAAACCTAATAAAACCAACAAAATCCTAATAAACCAAACAGCACCAAATGAAGCAAATGAAGCGCGTGAAGCAAATAAAAGAATAATGCAAAATTCAGGGCGCCTAAAGCCTCCCTGGGTAGATCGTCCTTCTTCGACAGATCTGAGCCTACCTAAGGTGCGCACACCTTTCCCCCCAATAAACCTAATAAAACCAACAAAATCCTAATAAACCAAACAGCACCAAATGAAGCAAATGAAGCGCGTAAAGCAAATAAAAGAATAATGCAAAATTCAGGGCGCCTAAGGCCTCCCTGGGTAGATCGTCCTTCTTCGACAGATCTGAGTTTACCTAAGGTGACGCACACCTTTCCCCCCAAAAAACCTAATAAAACCAACAAAATCCTAATAAACCAAACAGCACCAAATGAAGCGCGTAAAGCAAATAAAAGAATAATGCAAAATTCAGGGCGCCTAAGGCCTCCCTGGTTAGATGGTCCTTCTTCGACAGATCTGAGCCTACCTAAGGTGACGCACACCTTTCCCCCCAATAAACCTAATCCGAACCAACAAAATCCTAATAAACCAAACAGCACCAAATGAAGCGCGTAAAACAAATAAAAGAATAATGCAAAATTCAGGGCGCCTAAGGCCTCCCTGGGTAGATGGTCCTTCTTCGACAGATCTGAGCCTACCTAAGGTGACGCACACCTTTCCCCCCAATAAACCTAATAAAACCAACAAAATCCTAATAAACCAAACAGCACCAAATGAAGCCAAATGAAGCGCGTGAAGCAAATAAAAGAATAATGCAAAATTCAGGGTGCCTAAGGCCTCCCTGGGTAGATCGTCCTTCTTCGACAGATCTGAGCCTACCTAAGGTGACGCACACCTTTCCCCCTAATAAAAGGTTTATTAGGATTTTGTTGGTTTTATTAGGTTTATTGGGGGGAAAGGTGTGCGTTACCTTAGGTAAGCTCAGATCTGTCGAAGAAGGACCATCTACCCAGGGAGGCCTTAGGCACCCTGAATTTTGCATTATTCTTTTATTTGCTTCACGCGCTTCATTTGCTTCATTTGGTGCTGTTTGGTTTATTAGGATTTTGTTGGTTTTATTAGGTTTATTGGGGGGAAAGGTGTGCGTCACCTTAGGTAGGCTCAGATCTGTCGAAGAAGGACGATCTACCCAGGGAGGCCTTAGGCGCCCTGAATTTTGCATTATTCTTTTATTTGCTTCACGCGCTTCATTTGCTTCATTTGGTGCTGTTTGGTTTATTAGGATTTTGTTGGTTTTATTAGGTTTATTGGGGGGAAAGGTGTGCGTCACCTTAGGTAGGCACAGATCTGTCGAAGAAGGACGATCTACCCAGGTAGGCTTGAGGCGCCCTGAAGTTTGGATTATTTGTTTTGTAAACCAATAATCTAAACTTGGGGGCTAGGGTTAGGGTAATGTAATAACCTATAACATAATGTAATATAACATATTCGCATGCTTCCAAATTTCTTTTCCTACTCTTGGTGATTTCAATCAATTTAAATGCTCACCGCGCATCCGTGTCTCTACGTGTCGTACTGCGCATGCGCAGTGGAACGACCAATCAGCGAACGCAAAGCTGCTGGCGATATGGCGATTTTTTAGCCTGTCACCTACGATATTTAACGTTTTATATCTCTCAAACGGCTAATGAGCGACACTTTTAATTGACGAATTCGTGTTCCACGCATTGAAATTGATAAGTGTGTAAAATCAGGCTATATTGGTGAGGATGCCCGTATTCTGCAGTTTTACCGTTTCCAGCCGCATCTAATCCACTGTTTCTCCAGGAAACGCAATCCTAACCGCGCCTGTAGGGTTTCCAGCCGCATCTAATCCACTGTTTCTCAAGGAAACGCAATCCTAACCGCGTATGTAGGGTTTCCAGCTGCACCTAATCCATTATTTTTCAATGAAACGCAATCCTAACCCCGCCTGTAGGGTTTCCAGCCGCATCTAATCCACTGTTTCTCAAGGAAACGCAATTCTAACCGTGCCTGTAGGGTTTCCAGCCGCATCTAATCCACTATTTCACAAGGAAGCCCTGTCCTAAACCATCCCTGTATTGTTTTCAGCCGCATTTAATCCAGTATTTCTCCAGGAACCGCAATCCTAACCGTGCCTGTTGGGTTTCCAGCCGCATCTAATCCACTGTTTCTCAAGGAAACGCAATCCTACCCGTGCCTATAGGGTTTCCAGCCGCATCTAATCCACTGTTTCTCATGGAAACGCAATCCTAACCGTGCCTGTAGGGTTTTCAGCCGCATCTAATCCACTGTTTCTCATGGAAACGCAATCCTAACCATGCCTGTAGGGTTTGCAGCCGCATCTTATCCACTATTTCACAAGGAAACCCTGCCCTCACTATCCCTATATGGTTACCAGCCACATCTAATCCACTGTTTCTCATGGAAACGCAATCCTAACCGTGCCTGTGGGGTTTTCAGCCGCATCTAATCCACTATTTCTCAAGGAAACCCTGTCCTAACTATCCCTATATGGTTTCCAGCCGCACCTAATTCATTGTTTCTCAAAAGAACGCAATCCTGACCGCGCCTGTAAGGTTTCCAGCTGCACCTAATTCATCGTTTCTCAAAGAAACGCAATCCTAACCGCGCCTGTAGGGTTTCCCGCTGCACCTAATCCATTATTTTTCAAGGAAACGCAATCCTAACCGTGCCTGTTAGGTTTCGAGCCGCATCTAATCCACTATTTCACAAGGAATCGCAAGCCTAACCATGCCTGTTGGATTTCGAGCCACACCTAATCCACTGCTTGTCAAGAAAACGCGATCCTAACCGTTCCTGTAGGGTTTCCAGCTACATCTAACTCGGTATTTTTCAAGGAAACGCAATCCTAACCGCGCCTGTAAGGATTCCAGCTGCACCTAATTCATCGTTTCTCAAAGAAACGCAATCCTAACCGCGCCTGTAGAGTTACCAGCTACACCTAAATCGGTATTTTTCAAGGAAACGCAATCCTAACAGCGCCTGTAGGGTTCCCAACCGCATCTAATCCACCATTTCTCAAGGAAACCTTGTCCTAACTATCCCTATATGGTTTCCAGCCGCACCTAATTCATCGTTTCACAAGGAAAGGCAATCCTAACCGCGCCTGTAGGGTTTCCAGCTGCACCTAATCCATTATTTTTCAAGGAAACGCAATCCTAACGGCGCCTGTAGGGTTTCTAGCTGCATCTAATCCACTATTTCTCATGGAAGCCATGTCCTAACCACCCCTGTAGTATTTCCAGCCGCATTTAATCCAGTATTGCTCGAGGAAACGCGAGCCTAATATTACGTGTTGGTTTTCTAGCTGCACCTAATCCATTATGTTTCAAGGAAACGAAATCCTAACCTCGCCTGTAGGGTTTCCAGCCGCATCTAATCCACTATTTCTCAAGGAAGCCTTGTCCTAACCACCTCTGTAGGGTTTGCAGCCGCATCTTATCTACTATTTCTCAAGGAAACCCTGTCCTAACTATCACTATATGGTTTCCAGCCGCACCTAATTCATCGTTTCTCATGGAAACGCAATCCTAACCGCGCCTGTAGGGTTTCCAGCTGCACCTAATCCATTATTTTTCAAGGAAACGCAATCCTAACCGCGCCTGTAGGGTTTCCAGCTGCACCTAATCCATTATTTTTCAAGGAAACGCAATCCTAACAGCGCCTGTAGGGTTCCCAGCCGCATCTAATCCACCATTTCTCAAGGAAACCCTGTCCTAACTATCCCTATATGGTTTCCAGCCGCACCTAATTCATCGTTTCTCAAAGAAACGCAATCCTAACCGCTCCTGTAGGGTTTCCAGCTGCACCTAATCCATAATTTTTCAAGGAAACGCAATCCTAACGGCGCCTGTAGGGTTTCTAGCTGCATCTAATCCACTATTTCTCATGGAAGCCATGTCCTAACCACCCCTGTAGTATTTCCAGCCGCATTTATTCCAGTATTGCTCGAGGAAACGCGAGCCTAATATTACGTGTTGGTTTTCTAGCTGCACCTAATCCATTATGTTTCAAGGAAACGAAATCCTAACCTCGCCTGTAGGGTTTCCAGCCGCATCTAATCCACTATTTCTCAAGGAAGCCTTGTCCTAACCACCTCTGTAGGGTTTGCAGCCGCATCTTATCTACTATTTCTCAAGGAAACCCGGTCCTAACTATCACTATATGGTTTCCAGCCGTACCTAATTCATCGTTTCTCAAGGAAACGCAATCCTAACCGCGCCTGTAGGGTTTCCAGCTGCACCTAATCCATAATTTTTCAAGGAAATGCAATCCTAACGGCGCCTGTAGGGTTTCTAGCTGCATCTAATCCACTATTTCTCATGGAAGCCATGTCCTAACCACCCCTGTAGTATTTCCAGCCGCATTTAATCCAGTATTTCACAAGGAATCGCAAGCCTAACCATGCCTGTTGGATTTCGAGCCACACCTAATCCACTGCTTGTCAAGAAAACGCGATCCTAACCGTTCCTGTAGGGTTTCCAGCTACATCTAACTCGGTATTTTTCAAGGAAACGCAATCCTAACCGCGCCTGTAAGGATTCCAGCTGCACCTAATTCATCGTTTCTCAAAGAAACGCAATCCTAACCGCGCCTGTAGAGTTACCAGCTACACCTAAATCGGTATTTTTCAAGGAAACGCAATCCTAACAGCGCCTGTAGGGTTCCCAACCGCATCTAATCCACCATTTCTCAAGGAAACCTTGTCCTAACTATCCCTATATGGTTTCCAGCCGCACCTAATTCATCGTTTCACAAGGAAAGGCAATCCTAACCGCGCCTGTAGGGTTTCCAGCTGCACCTAATCCATTATTTTTCAAGGAAACGCAATCCTAACGGCGCCTGTAGGGTTTCTAGCTGCATCTAATCCACTATTTCTCATGGAAGCCATGTCCTAACCACCCCTGTAGTATTTCCAGCCGCATTTAATCCAGTATTGCTCGAGGAAACGCGAGCCTAATATTACGTGTTGGTTTTCTAGCTGCACCTAATCCATTATGTTTCAAGGAAACGAAATCCTAACCTCGCCTGTAGGGTTTCCAGCCGCATCTAATCCACTATTTCTCAAGGAAGCCTTGTCCTAACCACCTCTGTAGGGTTTGCAGCCGCATCTTATCTACTATTTCTCAAGGAAACCCTGTCCTAACTATCACTATATGGTTTCCAGCCGCACCTAATTCATCGTTTCTCATGGAAACGCAATCCTAACCGCGCCTGTAGGGTTTCCAGCTGCACCTAATCCATTATTTTTCAAGGAAACGCAATCCTAACCGCGCCTGTAGGGTTTCCAGCTGCACCTAATCCATTATTTTTCAAGGAAACGCAATCCTAACAGCGCCTGTAGGGTTCCCAGCCGCATCTAATCCACCATTTCTCAAGGAAACCCTGTCCTAACTATCCCTATATGGTTTCCAGCCGCACCTAATTCATCGTTTCTCAAAGAAACGCAATCCTAACCGCTCCTGTAGGGTTTCCAGCTGCACCTAATCCATAATTTTTCAAGGAAACGCAATCCTAACGGCGCCTGTAGGGTTTCTAGCTGCATCTAATCCACTATTTCTCATGGAAGCCATGTCCTAACGACCCCTGTAGTATTTCCAGCCGCATTTATTCCAGTATTGCTCGAGGAAACGCGAGCCTAATATTACGTGTTGGTTTTCTAGCTGCACCTAATCCATTATGTTTCAAGGAAACGAAATCCTAACCTCGCCTGTAGGGTTTCCAGCCGCATCTAATCCACTATTTCTCAAGGAAGCCTTGTCCTAACCACCTCTGTAGGGTTTGCAGCCGCATCTTATCTACTATTTCTCAAGGAAACCCGGTCCTAACTATCACTATATGGTTTCCAGCCGTACCTAATTCATCGTTTCTCAAGGAAACGCAATCCTAACCGCGCCTGTAGGGTTTCCAGCTGCACCTAATCCATAATTTTTCAAGGAAATGCAATCCTAACGGCGCCTGTAGGGTTTCTAGCTGCATCTAATCCACTATTTCTCATGGAAGCCATGTCCTAACCACCCCTGTAGTATTTCCAGCCGCATTTAATCCAGTATTTCTCGAGAAAACGCGGGCTTAACATTCCGTGTTGGGTTTACAGCTGCACCTAATCCATTATTTTTCAAGGAAACGAAATCCTAACATCGCCTGTAGGGTTTCCAGCCGCATCTAATCCACTATTTCTCAAAGAAGCCTTGTCCTAACCACCCCTGTAGGGTTTGCAGACGCACCTTATCCATTATTTCTTAAGGAAACGCTGTCCTAACTATCCCTATATGATTTCCAGCCGCACCTAATTCATCGTTCCTCAAGGAAACGCAATCCTAATCGCGCCTGTAGGGTTTCCAGTCGCATCTAATCCACTGTTCCTCATGGAAACGCAATCCTAACCGTGCCTGTAGGGTTTTCAGCCGCATCTAATCCACTGTTTCTCATGGAAACGCAATCCTAACCATGCCTGTAGGGTTTGCAGCCACATCTTACCCACTATTTCTCAAGGAAACCCTGTCCTAACTATCCCTATATGGTTTCCAGCCGCACCTAATTCATCGTTTCTCAAAGAAACGCAATCCTAACCGCTCCTGTAGGGTTTCCAGCTGCACCTAATCCATAATTTTTCAAGGAAACGCAATCCTAACGGCGCCTGTAGGGTTTCTAGCTGCATCTAATCCACTATTTCTCATGGAAGCCATGTCCTAACCACCCCTGTAGTATTTCCAGCCGCATTTAATCCAGTATTGCTCGAGGAAACGCGAGCCTAATATTACGTGTTGGTTTTCTAGCTGCACCTAATCCATTATGTTTCAAGGAAACGCAATCCTAACCGTGCCTGTTGGGTTTGGGGAAGTCCCAGTTGCGCACAGAATAAATCGGACACAGCACATTAAGTGAATCGGACACAGTAACAATCGGACACATAACAATCGGACACAGTAGGTGCTTTCCTTTTACCGCTTTGATCAGATCAGATCAGATCAGATCACATTAGTTCAGAAACTAGCATGTCCCTTTAGCTAAACTGAACTGATCAGATCACTTCCCCCCTTACCGCTGCTGATCTACCGACGGACTAAGATCAGTAGGTGATATTTTCGTATCACTTGCGGTTACTCGCTTCCTATTGGTCCATACTAGGAAATTATTTTGAAACCTATGAGATGGTTATTTTCGCGTTGCATTTGTGCAATCTCAGCGCAATTTAAACGCGGATTGTAACAAAGAAGTAACTTATCAATCATACAAACCAATATGAGCGTACATACAAATTTTGAGGTTACTTATATTTTGGTACGAACTGGTGTGAACCTAAATCCACGAAACAATTACCAGGAGAAGAGAAATATGAATGCCAGATCTGATCGATCTGATACATGCTTGTTCCATTCACTTACTGAAGCGATGTGAATATTTCAGATCACAAAATATCAGATCATATCAGATCACTTGTAAAAGGAAAGCACCTAGTAACAATCGGACACATAACAATCGGACACAGTAACAATCGGACACATAACAATCGGACACACGCTGGGACCGATCGGACACTCGCTGGGACCGATCGGACACACGCTGGGACCGATCGGACACACGCTGGGACCGATCGGACACACGCTGGGACCGATCGGACACACGCTGGGACCGATTGGACACACGCTGGGACCGATTGGACACACTCTGGTCCCGATCGGACACACGCTGGGACCGATCGGACACACTCTGGTTCCGATCGGACACACGCTGGGACCGATCGGACACACGCTGGTCCCGATTGGACACACGAAGGCTACGCCATGAAGTTGCTTGCTAATTCATATTTGTGGTTTTAATTACACCATGATAATATTTTATCTTCTTCATTAATTTACAAAATATTTAAATATAATTTTATACAAATATTTTTGAAGTTATATTATGAATATTTCTTATCCACGAATATTTCAATATGTCATCAAGGAGGAAAAGAGATCAACCGGAGAGAATTACATACAAGGTGCTGGCTCACAAGAGTCATTACAATAGCAGTAAATACATTTGTGAGTATAACAATAGTATACATACAGGAGTGAGCATTGCGGAGAACTACTTCACTTCTGGGCGCTTACCTGTCAGTCGTGTCATATTCCACGGTATATCGATGAAATCATGAGTGTATGTCTACAACCTTGCTTTAAGAGGACATAAGCTCTAAGCCGTAAGCGTTAAATGATGTCACTTGCGTTTATACGACATTGCCGCGCAGTGTTTAGGCTGTAGCCGTTAGATTTAAGCGAATTGCTCAAAACTCAATTCCTACGTCCTAGAGCCTAGAGCTTATAGCCGACATATCATTTACAGCCAATCAGCGAAGAGGACGTTTTGTCGTATCAGAAAAAAACACTGTCGATCAGATACCTCGCTTGTCAATATACCCTGCAATCCCTTCGCTATCGTAAATAAGTTAATGTTAATACGTGAGAAAATGGAATATGAGGAACACAGCATTGATGATGAAATTCTCATTACTTTAGTAAGAGAGAATCCGGTATTCTATGACAAAAAACACCAGGATTATAAAAACCAGGAGGTGAATAAAGATGTTTGGAATATGATACTGGAGACGTGTGGAATATTATTATCAGGTTAATCTTTATGGATGTGCTGAAAAGTACGGTTTGTAATTTATATTGTGTATACAGTTGAAGAATTGGAGAGTAGATGGAACCAGCTGCGAAATCAACTTGGAAAAAAATTGAGAGAAAGGAAGACAAAACCAGCTAGTGAATCAGGCGGAGGAGCAGCAATGAAGAAAGTGGAGTGGCATCTCATGGGAGCTATGTCATTTCTGATCCCATATATTGCTCACAGAAAGTGAGTCCGAGCATTTTACTAAAGAAAAATTCTCATACTCATGTCTTATTGAGATAATAAAGTTATATGTCTGTTTATTATAGAGACCGTAGTTCTATGGAAAATTTACGTTCTGCTACACCATCCATGTCACCCAGGGTCTCTTCTCCCATATCACTGCTGTCACCAATGCCATCTCCAAGTAGCGAAGAGTTTATTGATATAGTAGTGAATGCTGATGATGTACCTATTACAATTGGCAATGGTAGCAGCACAGCATGTGATAGCGTTGCATCTGACATGATTAAACATGATTAAGGATTACCAAAATGCACGAAGAAAGTGGTTCAACTGGTTTATCATTTATTTTGTCTTATCTTAATTTCCTTGAAAGTTTTTTTTTTCTTTTATTAAAGCAAGTGCCAAAGTATTAGTATTTTAGTTAATTGCAACATGTACTAGCTGGGTTGATTCAGCAATATTTGTAATGTTAATTGTATTGGCTAATTTTTCCTTACTACGCGTCCAAATGGCTGTGTTCAGTAGCTTTATAAATGATAATATTTGTGTGGTGCTATTTTAAAGTATGCAAAGTATGCAATGTATTTTTCATAAATGTAAAAATAAACACTTTTATTATATTTATGATACATAGTAAGTCTTTCTTTAACTTAAAGTATATTATTAATTACATGTACATTATTAATTACAAGAACTGTATGTTTAACCCTTTGCACTCTATAGGCGCTGCTATTGCGCCATCTGTTATCAGTGCACTAATACACTCGCAGTGCAAAGGGTCAAATGTCTAAGGAACATTAATATTACGGCCACGAAAAACAACACTCCATTGCCAAGGAACTTGACCCTGTTCATGGTTGGCAAGGTAATCTGCAAGGGTATCTCTCTGGTTAACAGCTACTGCACCTGCACGGTTTCCACCTACTCTGTGCAAATTCTAGATTTATAGGTGCTTCGCCATCGTTCCTCCATTCTCCTGGAATTATATGTCTATCGTTATTCTCTTGATCGACATAAGCAGGGCGACAATATCGTTTAAATCCCTGTTGATGTTCCTCTCTATTCATTATAAAGTTGTGTAGGCATACTGTTGCATGTACAATGCTTTCGATTGAGTCTGGGCATAAGGCTAGTGTAGTACGAAGGATACGCCACCTAGAACATAATGACGATATAAATATTGAGGCTGATTAACCTTTTGGATGAGATTGATGTAATATTTAATTTTCTGTACCATACCTTGTTGTTAAAATACCAAAAGCATTTTCTATTACAAGCCGAGGTCGAGAATGTCTATAATTATAGATACGTTGTGTGTCAGTCAGTCTATTTTGTTTGGAATATGGGCGCAACAAATTGTGCCGTAAGGGAAAAATCTCATCTCCTATAAAAAAGTAAGGCATCATTATATCTGTGCCAGGCAAAGGAGATGGCGGTGGTGCATTTACAGTGTCATTTTCTAGAGCTTGACCAAATTCTGTAGCACTTAACACACTGCTATCAGGAAGCGATCCTGCAACACGATGATGTAAAGTATGTATACACAACATCATATTAATATAATATAACTATGTATATTAACTCACCATAATCGCCAACATGAATAGATGTAAAGCAATAATTTGCATCACATGTTATTGCCATTAGTACGATGCTAAAAAATTGCTTGTAGTTAAAATAATGGAATCCACTATTTCGTGGACATTGGATTCTTATATGCTTCCCGTCAAGAGCTCCAATACAATTAGGCAAATTCCATCGCTGCCAAAAATTATCAGCAATGTTTTGGTATTCTTGCTGAGTGGGAGGCAAAAGGTTGGTTGAACCTACGCTATTTGCAATAGCATCACAAGTTTCGCGCGCAATTTTATAAGCAGTAGATTTCCCAATTTACCAATAATTAGCTGAAGATGCGAAGCTGCTTCCTGAGGTTAGATAGCTGAAGTAGACAACTATTAACGGGAGGTTTTTCCATTGCAGTACATCTCAATGACAATGATTGTTGTTGTTACATAACTTACCAAATAGTGAACGCTAATCAAAATTCCGAGGATAAAAACTCTCTATAACTATTTTTTTTGCATATGTGGACCGATAATTTCCAGGAGTTCATCAAATAAATCTACTGTCAACCGTGTCAAGCTATGAAACATTTCATGATCTGTACGCTTGTATTTTAAAAATATTTTTTCAAAAGCACCCTTGACGTGGCGAATCCGATTGCATGGACGCACCCACCACCGACGGTATTTTTTTTTTTTTGCCGATTTTGTACTCTATATATTCGTAAAAGATGCACATTCCACGAACACAACACCGTTGTTAGCAGGAGAGCTTGACGTGAATCCATCTTGGTTATGTAGAAACTGCGTGTTTACAATCACTAAGTCCGAATAACCCTTCTCTCATTGGCTGATATACGTTACGTCTTAAGGCCGGTCTACAATAGAAGTCGTTGAAGTCGTAAGGCAAGTCGTTGAGTCGTAACGGTGATCGGTGTAAAGGATTATTTTCGACAATTCATATTATAAATCGCAAAATCACAACCCCTGTATACATAGCCTATAATTATGTTCTAACCTATAACCTATAATATGAATTGTCGAAAATAATGCTACGTTACAATCTGCTACGTCCGAGACACACCCCTATTCTCTTACGGGCAGCAGTAATCTCCCCTGCCAAATATTATTGGTATTTTTCTTTGAGATTGAAAAAAATGGTTATACGCTTATGCGGTTCGCAAGCAATGCGCCGCGAGCGTTATGTCACAAAGGGACGAAACATTTGGATCTCCAAATAATTCAGCGCCACTTGCGTCGACATTCGAAAAAATGGTTTATACGCTTATGCGGTTCGCAAGCAATGCGCCGCGAGCGTTATGTCCCAAAGGGACGAACATTTGGATCTCCAAATAATTCAGCGCCATTTGCGTCGACATTCGAAAAAATGGTTTATACGCTTATGCGGTTCGCAAGCAATGCGCCGCGAGCGTTATGTCCCAAAGGGACGAACATTTGGATCTCCAAATAATTCAGCGCCATTTGCGTCGACATTCGAAAAAATGGTTTATACGCTTATGCGGTTCGCAAGCATTGCGCCGCGAGCGTTATGTCACAAAGGGACGAACATTTGAATCTCCAAATAATTCAGCGCCATTTGCGACGACATTCGAAAAATTGGTTATCCGCTTATGCGGTTCGCAAGCAATGCGCTGCGATCTATATCACACAAAAGCAGCAGCATCTGCTCTCGGAAAAATCACTGCTACAAGTGCCATACAAAAAAGTGGTTACCGTTCATCTCATTAAGAGATTGCAAAAAATGCTGTACATCAGCCTGCCCAAGAGCACACCACATCTGGTACAGCACTCTCGTCCGTTTATGTATACATTCGGTGGCACAATCTTGAGTGCGAGAAAATACGCCATCTAGGGGTTGGTAGAGGAACCAGTGGCGCAAGGTACAGACAACGGCGATAGATGGCGAGTTCTCTCTCGCACACGGAAAGAAGTCTCTTCGGTAATGTAATGCCGAAGGATTAGGGTGGAAGATAGCCTGAAAACCGAAAGCAGCTAGAAGAGGTTAGGGTACACCTAATCGATTAGGATAGCAGCTAAAAGAGGTTAGGGGTTATCCTAACCGGTTAGAATAGCAGCTAGAAGAGGTTAGGGTACACCTAATCGATTAGGATAGCAGCTAAAAGAGGTTAGGGGTTATCCTAACCGGTTAGAATAGCAGCTAGAAGAGGTTAGGGTACACCTAATCGATTAGGATAGCAGCTAAAAGAGGTTAGGGGTTATCCTAACCGGTTAGAATAGCAGCTAGAAGAGGTTAGGGTACACCTAATCGATTAGGATAGCAGCTAAAAGAGGTTAGGGGTTATCCTAACCGGTTAGAATAGCAGCTAGAAGAGGTTAGGGTACACCTAATCGATTAGGATAGCAGCTAAAAGAGGTTAGGGGTTATCCTAACCGGTTAGAATAGCAGCTAGAAGAGGTTAGGGTACACCTAATCGATTAGGATAGCAGCTAAAAGAGGTTAGGGGTTATCCTAACCGGTTAGAATAGCAGCTAGAAGAGGTTAGGGTACACCTAATCGATTAGGATAGCAGCTAAAAGAGGTTAGGGGTTATCCTAACCGGTTAGAATAGCAGCTAGAAGAGGTTAGGGTACACCTAATCGATTAGGATAGCAGCTAAAAGAGGTTAGGGGTTATCCTAACCGGTTAGAATAGCAGCTAGAAGAGGTTAGGGTACACCTAATCGATTAGGATAGCAGCTAAAAGAGGTTAGGGGTTATCCTAACCGGTTAGAATAGCAGCTAGAAGAGGTTAGGGTACACCTAATCGATTAGGATAGCAGCTAAAAGAGGTTAGGGGTTATCCTAACCGGTTAGAATAGCAGCTAGAAGAGGTTAGGGTACACCTAATCGATTAGGATAGCAGCTAAAAGAGGTTAGGGGTTATCCTAACCGGTTAGAATAGCAGCTAGAAGAGGTTAGGGTACACCTAATCGATTAGGATAGCAGCTAAAAGAGGTTAGGGGTTATCCTAACCGGTTAGAATAGCAGCTAGAAGAGGTTAGGGTACACCTAATCGATTAGGATAGCAGCTAAAAGAGGTTAGGGGTTATCCTAACCGGTTAGAATAGCAGCTAGAAGAGGTTAGGGTACACCTAATCGATTAGGATAGCAGCTAAAAGAGGTTAGGGGTTATCCTAACCGGTTAGAATAGCAGCTAGAAGAGGTTAGGGTACACCTAATCGATTAGGATAGCAGCTAAAAGAGGTTAGGGGTTATCCTAACCGGTTAGAATAGCAGCTAGAAGAGGTTAGGGTACACCTAATCGATTAGGATAGCAGCTAAAAGAGGTTAGGGGTTATCCTAACCGGTTAGAATAGCAGCTAGAAGAGGTTAGGGTACACCTAATCGATTAGGATAGCAGCTAAAAGAGGTTAGGGGTTATCCTAACCGGTTAGAATAGCAGCTAGAAGAGGTTAGGGTACACCTAATCGATTAGGATAGCAGCTAAAAGAGGTTAGGGGTTATCCTAACCGGTTAGAATAGCAGCTAGAAGAGGTTAGGGTACACCTAATCGATTAGGATAGCAGCTAAAAGAGGTTAGGGGTTATCCTAACCGGTTAGAATAGCAGCTAGAAGAGGTTAGGGTACACCTAATCGATTAGGATAGCAGCTAAAAGAGGTTAGGGGTTATCCTAACCGGTTAGAATAGCAGCTAGAAGAGGTTAGGGTACACCTAATCGATTAGGATAGCAGCTAAAAGAGGTTAGGGGTTATCCTAACCGGTTAGAATAGCAGCTAGAAGAGGTTAGGGTACACCTAATCGATTAGGATAGCAGCTAAAAGAGGTTAGGGGTTATCCTAACCGGTTAGAATAGCAGCTAGAAGAGGTTAGGGTACACCTAATCGATTAGGATAGCAGCTAAAAGAGGTTAGGGGTTATCCTAACCGGTTAGAATAGCAGCTAGAAGAGGTTAGGGTACACCTAATCGATTAGGATAGCAGCTAAAAGAGGTTAGGGGTTATCCTAACCGGTTAGAATAGCAGCTAGAAGAGGTTAGGGTACACCTAATCGATTAGGATAGCAGCTAAAAGAGGTTAGGGGTTATCCTAACCGGTTAGAATAGCAGCTAGAAGAGGTTAGGGTACACCTAATCGATTAGGATAGCAGCTAAAAGAGGTTAGGGGTTATCCTAACCGGTTAGAATAGCAGCTAGAAGAGGTTAGGGTACACCTAATCGATTAGGATAGCAGCTAAAAGAGGTTAGGGGTTATCCTAACCGGTTAGAATAGCAGCTAGAAGAGGTTAGGGTACACCTAATCGATTAGGATAGCAGCTAAAAGAGGTTAGGGGTTATCCTAACCGGTTAGAATAGCAGCTAGAAGAGGTTAGGGTACACCTAATCGATTAGGATAGCAGCTAAAAGAGGTTAGGGGTTATCCTAACCGGTTAGAATAGCAGCTAGAAGAGGTTAGGGTACACCTAATCGATTAGGATAGCAGCTAAAAGAGGTTAGGGGTTATCCTAACCGGTTAGAATAGCAGCTAGAAGAGGTTAGGGTACACCTAATCGATTAGGATAGCAGCTAAAAGAGGTTAGGGGTTATCCTAACCGGTTAGAATAGCAGCTAGAAGAGGTTAGGGTACACCTAATCGATTAGGATAGCAGCTAAAAGAGGTTAGGGGTTATCCTAACCGGTTAGAATAGCAGCTAGAAGAGGTTAGGGTACACCTAATCGATTAGGATAGCAGCTAAAAGAGGTTAGGGGTTATCCTAACCGGTTAGAATAGCAGCTAGAAGAGGTTAGGGTACACCTAATCGATTAGGATAGCAGCTAAAAGAGGTTAGGGGTTATCCTAACCGGTTAGAATAGCAGCTAGAAGAGGTTAGGGTACACCTAATCGATTAGGATAGCAGCTAAAAGAGGTTAGGGGTTATCCTAACCGGTTAGAATAGCAGCTAGAAGAGGTTAGGGTACACCTAATCGATTAGGATAGCAGCT
Organism: Tiphia femorata; assembly: GCA_944319695.1. Taxonomy (NCBI): domain Eukaryota; kingdom Metazoa; phylum Arthropoda; class Insecta; order Hymenoptera; family Tiphiidae; genus Tiphia; species Tiphia femorata. Next base: position 27,360,739 of record OX090897.1, read on the forward strand.
AAAAGAGGTTAGGGGTTATCCTAACCGGTTAGAATAGCAGCTAGAAGAGGTTAGGGTACACCTAATCGATTAGGATAGCAGCTAAAAGAGGTTAGGGGTTATCCTAACCGGTTAGAATAGCAGCTAGAAGAGGTTAGGGTACACCTAATCGATTAGGATAGCAGCTAAAAGAGGTTAGGGGTTATCCTAACCGGTTAGAATAGCAGCTAGAAGAGGTTAGGGTACACCTAATCGATTAGGATAGCAGCTAAAAGAGGTTAGGGGTTATCCTAACCGGTTAGAATAGCAGCTAGAAGAGGTTAGGGTACACCTAATCGATTAGGATAGCAGCTAAAAGAGGTTAGGGGTTATCCTAACCGGTTAGAATAGCAGCTAGAAGAGGTTAGGGTACACCTAATCGATTAGGATAGCAGCTAAAAGAGGTTAGGGGTTATCCTAACCGGTTAGAATAGCAGCTAGAAGAGGTTAGGGTACACCTAATCGATTAGGATAGCAGCTAAAAGAGGTTAGGGGTTATCCTAACCGGTTAGAATAGCAGCTAGAAGAGGTTAGGGTACACCTAATCGATTAGGATAGCAGCTAAAAGAGGTTAGGGGTTATCCTAACCGGTTAGAATAGCAGCTAGAAGAGGTTAGGGTACACCTAATCGATTAGGATAGCAGCTAAAAGAGGTTAGGGGTTATCCTAACCGGTTAGAATAGCAGCTAGAAGAGGTTAGGGTACACCTAATCGATTAGGATAGCAGCTAAAAGAGGTTAGGGGTTATCCTAACCGGTTAGAATAGCAGCTAGAAGAGGTTAGGGTACACCTAATCGATTAGGATAGCAGCTAAAAGAGGTTAGGGGTTATCCTAACCGGTTAGAATAGCAGCTAGAAGAGGTTAGGGTACACCTAATCGATTAGGATAGCAGCTAAAAGAGGTTAGGGGTTATCCTAACCGGTTAGAATAGCAGCTAGAAGAGGTTAGGGTACACCTAATCGATTAGGATAGCAGCTAAAAGAGGTTAGGGGTTATCCTAACCGGTTAGAATAGCAGCTAGAAGAGGTTAGGGTACACCTAATCGATTAGGATAGCAGCTAAAAGAGGTTAGGGGTTATCCTAACCGGTTAGAATAGCAGCTAGAAGAGGTTAGGGTACACCTAATCGATTAGGATAGCAGCTAAAAGAGGTTAGGGGTTATCCTAACCGGTTAGAATAGCAGCTAGAAGAGGTTAGGGTACACCTAATCGATTAGGATAGCAGCTAAAAGAGGTTAGGGGTTATCCTAACCGGTTAGAATAGCAGCTAGAAGAGGTTAGGGTACACCTAATCGATTAGGATAGCAGCTAAAAGAGGTTAGGGGTTATCCTAACCGGTTAGAATAGCAGCTAGAAGAGGTTAGGGTACACCTAATCGATTAGGATAGCAGCTAAAAGAGGTTAGGGGTTATCCTAACCGGTTAGAATAGCAGCTAGAAGAGGTTAGGGTACACCTAATCGATTAGGATAGCAGCTAAAAGAGGTTAGGGGTTATCCTAACCGGTTAGAATAGCAGCTAGAAGAGGTTAGGGTACACCTAATCGATTAGGATAGCAGCTAAAAGAGGTTAGGGGTTATCCTAACCGGTTAGAATAGCAGCTAGAAGAGGTTAGGGTACACCTAATCGATTAGGATAGCAGCTAAAAGAGGTTAGGGGTTATCCTAACCGGTTAGAATAGCAGCTAGAAGAGGTTAGGGTACACCTAATCGATTAGGATAGCAGCTAAAAGAGGTTAGGGGTTATCCTAACCGGTTAGAATAGCAGCTAGAAGAGGTTAGGGTACACCTAATCGATTAGGATAGCAGCTAAAAGAGGTTAGGGGTTATCCTAACCGGTTAGAATAGCAGCTAGAAGAGGTTAGGGTACACCTAATCGATTAGGATAGCAGCTAAAAGAGGTTAGGGGTTATCCTAACCGGTTAGAATAGCAGCTAGAAGAGGTTAGGGTACACCTAATCGATTAGGATAGCAGCTAAAAGAGGTTAGGGGTTATCCTAACCGGTTAGAATAGCAGCTAGAAGAGGTTAGGGTACACCTAATCGATTAGGATAGCAGCTAAAAGAGGTTAGGGGTTATCCTAACCGGTTAGAATAGCAGCTAGAAGAGGTTAGGGTACACCTAATCGATTAGGATAGCAGCTAAAAGAGGTTAGGGGTTATCCTAACCGGTTAGAATAGCAGCTAGAAGAGGTTAGGGTACACCTAATCGATTAGGATAGCAGCTAAAAGAGGTTAGGGGTTATCCTAACCGGTTAGAATAGCAGCTAGAAGAGGTTAGGGTACACCTAATCGATTAGGATAGCAGCTAAAAGAGGTTAGGGGTTATCCTAACCGGTTAGAATAGCAGCTAGAAGAGGTTAGGGTACACCTAATCGATTAGGATAGCAGCTAAAAGAGGTTAGGGGTTATCCTAACCGGTTAGAATAGCAGCTAGAAGAGGTTAGGGTACACCTAATCGATTAGGATAGCAGCTAAAAGAGGTTAGGGGTTATCCTAACCGGTTAGAATAGCAGCTAGAAGAGGTTAGGGTACACCTAATCGATTAGGATAGCAGCTAAAAGAGGTTAGGGGTTATCCTAACCGGTTAGAATAGCAGCTAGAAGAGGTTAGGGTACACCTAATCGATTAGGATAGCAGCTAAAAGAGGTTAGGGGTTATCCTAACCGGTTAGAATAGCAGCTAGAAGAGGTTAGGGTACACCTAATCGATTAGGATAGCAGCTAAAAGAGGTTAGGGGTTATCCTAACCGGTTAGAATAGCAGCTAGAAGAGGTTAGGGTACACCTAATCGATTAGGATAGCAGCTAAAAGAGGTTAGGGGTTATCCTAACCGGTTAGAATAGCAGCTAGAAGAGGTTAGGGTACACCTAATCGATTAGGATAGCAGCTAAAAGAGGTTAGGGGTTATCCTAACCGGTTAGAATAGCAGCTAGAAGAGGTTAGGGTACACCTAATCGATTAGGATAGCAGCTAAAAGAGGTTAGGGGTTATCCTAACCGGTTAGAATAGCAGCTAGAAGAGGTTAGGGTACACCTAATCGATTAGGATAGCAGCTAAAAGAGGTTAGGGGTTATCCTAACCGGTTAGAATAGCAGCTAGAAGAGGTTAGGGTACACCTAATCGATTAGGATAGCAGCTAAAAGAGGTTAGGGGTTATCCTAACCGGTTAGAATAGCAGCTAGAAGAGGTTAGGGTACACCTAATCGATTAGGATAGCAGCTAAAAGAGGTTAGGGGTTATCCTAACCGGTTAGAATAGCAGCTAGAAGAGGTTAGGGTACACCTAATCGATTAGGATAGCAGCTAAAAGAGGTTAGGGGTTATCCTAACCGGTTAGAATAGCAGCTAGAAGAGGTTAGGGTACACCTAATCGATTAGGATAGCAGCTAAAAGAGGTTAGGGGTTATCCTAACCGGTTAGAATAGCAGCTAGAAGAGGTTAGGGTACACCTAATCGATTAGGATAGCAGCTAAAAGAGGTTAGGGGTTATCCTAACCGGTTAGAATAGCAGCTAGAAGAGGTTAGGGTACACCTAATCGATTAGGATAGCAGCTAAAAGAGGTTAGGGGTTATCCTAACCGGTTAGAATAGCAGCTAGAAGAGGTTAGGGTACACCTAATCGATTAGGATAGCAGCTAAAAGAGGTTAGGGGTTATCCTAACCGGTTAGAATAGCAGCTAGAAGAGGTTAGGGTACACCTAATCGATTAGGATAGCAGCTAAAAGAGGTTAGGGGTTATCCTAACCGGTTAGAATAGCAGCTAGAAGAGGTTAGGGTACACCTAATCGATTAGGATAGCAGCTAAAAGAGGTTAGGGGTTATCCTAACCGGTTAGAATAGCAGCTAGAAGAGGTTAGGGTACACCTAATCGATTAGGATAGCAGCTAAAAGAGGTTAGGGGTTATCCTAACCGGTTAGAATAGCAGCTAGAAGAGGTTAGGGTACACCTAATCGATTAGGATAGCAGCTAAAAGAGGTTAGGGGTTATCCTAACCGGTTAGAATAGCAGCTAGAAGAGGTTAGGGTACACCTAATCGATTAGGATAGCAGCTAAAAGAGGTTAGGGGTTATCCTAACCGGTTAGAATAGCAGCTAGAAGAGGTTAGGGTACACCTAATCGATTAGGATAGCAGCTAAAAGAGGTTAGGGGTTATCCTAACCGGTTAGAATAGCAGCTAGAAGAGGTTAGGGTACACCTAATCGATTAGGATAGCAGCTAAAAGAGGTTAGGGGTTATCCTAACCGGTTAGAATAGCAGCTAGAAGAGGTTAGGGTTAGGGTTAGGGTTAGGGTTAGGGTTAGGGTTAGGTTAGGGTTAGGGTTAGGGTTAGGGTTAGGGTTAGGGTTAGGTTAGGTTAGGTTAGGGTTGGGGTTAGGTTAGGTTAGGGTTAGGGTTAGGGTTAGGGTTAGGGTTAGGGTTAGGGTTAGGGTTAGGGTTAGGGTTAGGGTTAGGGTTAGGGTTAGGGTTAGGGTTAGGGTTAGGGTTAGGGTTAGGGTTAGGGTTAGGGTTAGGGTTAGGGTTAGGGTTAGGGTTAGGGTTAGGGTTAGGGTTAGGGTTAGGGTTAGGGTTAGGGTTAGGGTTAGGGTTAGG